>JPKZ01002167.1:0-10089 GCA_000803305.1 Toxocara canis
TTTACAGAAATTACTCAAAGTACAAGTAATTTCCTCATTCGCCCCTCTTTTGCCCAATTTTTGCGTCTATCGAGCCCACATATTGAAATTAGAATTGCTCAAAGAAAATGAGCAGTTTCGCAACATAAGCATAATTTTTATCAGTTATTTTAATGCGACGATAAGATGATTACACTAGTCACTCGCACCTCACCATCTCTGGCATGAAGCATCTCTGTCGACGTTTTATACTCCTCGATCACTTGCTTTATAGTCCATATAGTAATTCGTATCGAGTGTCAGTCATATTTGCTGAAGGTGTGATCGAGTAAACAGTTTGACGAAGATGCCTCGTGGCAGTGATGATCAAGTGTTCTACTTCTCCAATAATATTGTTATTTAGAAGAACTTCCGTTCATATTCGTTGCTTGCTGACGCATGTTAATAACGGCTGGCAAAAAATAATAAAAATCGCTAGTAAGTGTTCATCTCAATCTCTTTACTCACCCTTGATGACTTCATTATTTTGCGATTTTGCTGCTAATATTTCCTTACATTATTTGCACTCATTATTACCGAACGGAAAAGATTTTCCCTCTGTTCCTTAAAGCGTTTAAATTTGTGATTAGTCACGAACTGGATGTGCACTATCGCTCAGCTTGAGCCTTTCCACGCTCATATTATTGTAAATTGTAGAGTGATTTGAGGAATTTATTTTTCTACTTCGCTTCCGCATAAGCGTATGACGGTAAACAATACCCTCATTTTGTTCACGGCTTATGTATTGTGGTTTTCTATATTAAAAACAGCCTTAATTAATAGTAGCCATGTTGCTTTTGCACAGCCAACTCGCTTGTTGTTGTGATCTGTTCCGCATGCTGTAAATAGGTGTATAAAATTTGAATACCTATACACGTATTTGAATAAATATGTATGTGTGTAAAAAATCTAAATATATATATATATATATACGTAAGGATGCATGCATAAATCTGAAGGTTTCATTCAGTCAAGGAACGCAAATTACCGTGCTGCGTCAAATACTAAAATCTCACATCTATTTTTTGTGCCATTTGTGATATATAGAGAAGAAAGCCTCTATTTATGACGTTTTATCCAAAAGCGGACTGCCGCATTCGATGTAATTCAATGGACTGTTTTCACAAAGTTTTCGTTGGAGGAAGTTAAGAGCTTAATTTGTTTTTGAGAGCGGCGCGCTTTTAAATCCCCTTATTTTATATGTGTGAGGCCAATTATTTGATCAAATTTCTTCTCGTTTTTTGAACTGCGAAATTTGCGCTGTGCTTTTCTGCCTAAACTATTCGTATATGTCGCTGAAAATATCAAAAGTATTAGATAGAATGTTTTTTTCTGCGTAAAGAGCATTCGATAAATTGCTAATGGTGTCGCGCATGTTTTTTTTTGAGCGCAATTCGAATTAATCGTTTGCGAAAATCTTATCACTTATCAGTTCGTGCAAATTTGCATAACCAATCGTCGATCGTCACCAGATAAACAAATGCAACATCGCCAGGTGCCGTAAACTTTTGAATTTTTACACCACAAAATGACATCTCATTTCGCCACAAAGGCAAAATTATTCAGAGGAGAAATCGAATTTACAGGGGAAGCTTTTAGCGCTTCATAATTTAAAGGGAGAAGCATCTAGGAAAAGGATTGAATATGAGAGGGCCGCTATATTTGGGTGAATAATGAATTTGACGGTTTACTGTGCAGCTGAAATAAACCTTACGCTTGTGCCAAAAAAGCTGATAACCAAGGAAGTGAGAAATTTGGGAGCAAATGAGCGATTTCTTAAATATATATTGTATCCGATCGAAATTTGTAATTTTTTTCTTTGAATACTTGTGCCTAATCACTAATTCTTGCGTTTATCATTAGTACTTCTATCTAATCATTAATACATCTATCTGATCACTAATACTTGTGCCTAATCACTAACACTTATATCTAATCATTAACACATGTACCTGATCACTAACACTTGTGCCTAATCACTAATACTTGTGTCTAATCACCAATGCTTGTGTCTTGCCGCTAATTGCTTCTTTTCTACTGCAGTCGCCCCTCCTTTCCTCTTTTCTGTTTCTGTGCGATGATAACAAACTCCTTAAGGATCGCGGAAATCTCCTTACATTTTGCGGCTAGTTAGGCTGCTCTACACATATAGTGAGTGGGTCGCAGAAAACGAATCCGCGGCAGAATGTTTGACCTCGCCGAAAAAAAAATTGAATTTTTATTTATTTATCGTATTTGAATTTTTCTGAGTGAATTTAATTAAGTAAAATTTAATTGGGTAAAAATTTTGAATAAATTGAGTGAATTTAACATTTTGTCCTCAAATGACAGTGAGTTTTTGATTGATAGACAAATGAAGACGTGCAAGATCTCATTACCTGTATGGGCTTGAATTGTTAAGAAGTTGTTGGAAGGCGTTCTTCGAACGCGACAAGAAAAATGTCGATCTCACTTTTTGCACCTATCGTCGCCTCAAATTCTTTGCAATGGTGTCATGTAGGCTTTAAAGTACTTTTTAAGACGCATGCAATCGGTTAACCTAACGGCTTGTACAGTAAGCAGGGTTTTGGATAATTAAGGCATTTTTCTAAACGCGTTTATGTTTCCAAAAAATATTGTGATGCGATTTTGAAGGACAAAAAGGGTTTGAGGCGAGAGTGAATGGATTGTTTGTTGGATCGCTTTCAGCTTGAAGTGTCAATCACTAAAAGCACAATGCGCATCGATGTTGCTTATACGACCCGCATGTCTCTGTTCTGGGATTCGCTTCTTAGAGATAAATTCACTCCGTCTATTTATTATCCTTTTCAAATATTTTGGCTGTTCGATTATTTATGGGGATGTTGTGCTGATGTATAGTGACGGAGAGAATTAGGTGGTTGACGATGGGGACAACAAAAGCATGCGCTAGGTGTTCGTAGCAGATCTTCACCGAAAACGATACCGCTGAGGTAAAATTTGCATGTCTTGAAATGCTGAAAACAGATAAAAATCTTCAAGAAAATCTTTTCATATGCTGAACTTCTCAGCATCTCCACTTTCTTTCTGTACTCTTCTAAAGAATTCACTATGAGATTTCTCTCCAATTTTTTTCCGTCGATCGCAGAAGTTCGTGAGCATTTCTTTTGACCGTTGTTATTTTTCGACCCAAGTCAATTTTTGTTTGGCTAAAAAGTGTGTAGTACGCAAAGCATTATAATCCGTTGTGAAAGCTTCAATATCATATTCACTCACAGGCACAACATCATTTCCGGCAACGGCGTAAGTATACTTGGTCGTTCGTTTAAAAAAGTGTTCGACAATCCTCCGCTCTGCTGTAATGATTCGAGAAAACTCTATGAATTCGCTTTATTTTTTTTACTGCTTTTATCTGTTGTACCCATCAAGCGAAATAATTTTGATAAAATCTTGAAATCTAGGAGGACTAAACAAAATGAGGAGATTCATTAAAGCGGAACTATACCTAGACTAGGACTGGTTCTATTGAGTAGCTATTATCGTCGAAGATCAAAGTATGTAAAAGGGCGATTTGCTATCGTGGCTGGAAGGGAGATGCCCGTATAGACAAACGGCACACAGCGCTTGATGATTGAGTAAGGTATTATACGTCGGATCAAACGATCCTCGTCGACGTAGCCTTTATCTCGATTAACTTCTTTCTCTGCTCTGCTTGACGAAATGGCAAAAAATAGTCTATCCCTCTTGACGTAATCGCATTGTCTGTCAAAGATATAAGCCTTACTGGCTCAAAAATAAAATGACGGACTTTCATCTATACCTTCAAACGTATACCCCCCTCACACTCCCTGCTCAGTGCAGCCTTCACATCCAACATACCCTTCTCTACTCTTTAAAGCTGTTGGCTTTTTTTGTCCCCTGGTGCTTTATTAGCGGAGATTTGATAAATATGAATGAACGTGCACAGCGAAAAACCTCAACGATGGAAACATAATTGATGCATCGAACTAATAGAACGGAATCCTAACTAATGTGACTGGGCAGATGGTAAAAAACAATAAAGTTTATTTTCCGTCTCCGTATTCATCATTAATGCTCATATGTTGCATGAAATGCAGGCATTTTCAGTGATGAATTTAACTGATAAAATTGGCTGAAAATGTTAGTGGTATAAGGCTCAAATCTACTAGAATTCGCAAAAAAAAATCGATTAACGTTTCATCAAATATAGTATTGTTGGCTCGAAAAAAAAATTCGTACATCGCAGTCATTATCGAATGTTCTTTTCATCCTAGACAAATTTAACACTTCGGCTCATGAGGTCCGCGTTGGTAACGTATGATGAACTTGATCCGTGATGTTCAAAGAGTGATCTCATGATTGTTATTACTAATCTAAAAAGCATGACAAAAAGTGCCGTTCATTCAATAATTCATGATTGAGTTTTTTAAGTGTGTTGAACGTCCCTTAGTGGCCATCGTGAAAATTAGACAAATTCATTTCAATTCGGCATTTTCAGAAGTGTTACTGTAACGCATGTCCTTACTATATTTGTGGGTCAATGGGAAATAACAAATTCAGGTGTTACATTAACATTTTGTTTTACAAAGACTAATAAGCGTAATTGCTCCGAATAGATCATGTGATGACAACTTCTCAGAGCGTTCTAACACGAAAACACACCTCTACGAAAGATGAGCTCAGCTTGTCGCCAAAGCTGTTGTGCTTCTTCAGTCAATACCTCTGTTGCTAAACCAACAATTTTGACCTAAGCAATTGTTCTGACAGAAAATGATCGGTGAAGATGTCAGTCTTCACAAAGCGAACGCTGATGCGATCTTAGTGTTCGTCATGTTCAAATGATAACTGCTTTTTTCTGTTGACCTAATTTCGGCCCAAAATTTATATATTACCTACCCTGTCTCGGCACTAAAGCAAAGCGACTTCACAAGTTTCGACGCAGATACTGTACACAGAAATCGGCTCTGCAGTCTCAGTATTCCGTTCGGATTTATAATTGCCCTACAGCAAGCGGAAAGGAAATGTGGAAGCCCAAAGGCGTAAGCATTCTTTTACTATTTTGTGAGTGATATTAAAGGCGAGTTATTAGATTTCCCGTATCATAAATAATTCACCGATCTACTAACATAGCTCTGCCTTTAAGGGGGATGCATAATTTACTGCATCTGAACCGTATGCATGTGATGGAAGATTGTGGCGTAGGCTAAAGAAAAAGCTTTACCTCGTCGGGGATTCCATGAAAAGAAATCGCCGTACACGACGAGAGTGCAGTAGTATGTGGGACTTCACACGCGTTTCCGGCGGTCTGCTGTCCGCAATCGTTCAGCTTTCTGGAGTGTCTACGAAATAAAGCCGAGATTGACAGCCGCCAAGCAAGCAGATTTTTAAATTATAAAGTGAACTATGGAAGTACTGAGAATTCAAAATACTAGCGTTATTAGACCACTTAATGGCACGGTCACTAATACAGCCCATACAAACTAATTTCAAGTCACGCGATCGAGCATTGGAAGAGGCTAACAAAGAAAAAAGCTAAAGCTCTTGTCGACAACCGAAGTGTTCAATCAAATTTTTGTTCGAGATCACCTCAACAGCTGGGCTTCCATTGTACGCACATTTGTTTTGCTGAGTTTATTGAATTCGCTGAAAATGTATGTTACGACTTTCAGAACGTGCACAGCAATGTGTGAGTGTGAGCGCTTAAGATTGTTGAAAATCCTTGCACGAAGTTTTTCTTTGGATTGCTCGATGCCACATTCCTCGATCGCATTTCGTTTTCTCACACATATCATTGTGACAACTTTGTACTATAATTGATTCTTTCTGGAACTCTTCGAGGCGGATGGATTTTCAAGCGATAGACATTAGTTGGCAGTAGGCTGTCTATCGTTCCTCTTAAACGCCATCTCATCAAAGGTAATCGAAGCGACTATAGCAAGCTTTCGCATTTGTTTATACAGCACTAAGCGTTACTCTCTCTTTTACATCACTGATGAAGCTGTAGGGAGAATCAAACAATCCGAGAAATTTAAGAAAAAACAAACAACGCCACCCTCCCACATGGCATTATGAGTTTCCTTCGCGGTAGAAATACATCGCATTTGTGGTTAGTCGCTATAAGCTATTTATCTAAGCACACGATTTGAACATCAAGGAACAGAAAGGAACAGGAACAGAAATCAAGGAACATATGAAATAAATGAACAGCAATCTCATGAGAGTGAATAAAGTTGTTTTACGAATTTGTGATCAATGGTCACATTATGTGCGAAGTATGGAATAGTATAGTCGTATGCTTTCGCGAGCAAGGCATTCATAAACAAATCGCTAAAAATCATTTCTGCTTTGCTTTTCGCTTTTTGATTTTTCAAGTCTGCTGACTTATCGCTTCCACATAAATTAGTGATTGCCTGCAGAGAGGTATGGAATTGGGCGGCGTAGGCGCCATTGTGAATAGAGCACAAAATAGCTGTGCAGGATCGCACTGCCAGCAAAGATTTCCTTTTCCTCTTTGAGAATTAACGGTGCCTCTACCGCCGAATCAACGATCGTTCTATTCCAAAGCTATTATATTCCTATTCGAAAAGGCCCACCAACTAGCAAACTCAAGCGGAACAGAACATGGGAATATAGGATGATCTCTTGCGAACCCTGTAGGGTTCGTAAGAGATCATTTTTTGTGCTGCTTGACGACTTCTCAGCGAAAAATGACTCCTAACTCATACAATTCAGCGATGTCAACTCACAATTTTGTAATAAACACGTATTGTGGTAAGTGAAGACATTTCCACAGGTGGGATTCAAACCGCTAGTTTTCCATTTTTCGTCCATGCGCTTTATTGCTGAACTGTTGTGCACGCATTTTGGTCGCTGTTGATTGGTTATCAACACCCTAAATTGTATAATGTTATTAACTTTTGGTTGATTATCCAGTTCGGTTTACTTCGGTTTCTTTCACACCTCATTGCCTCATTGGTGAACCCAATGAGGCAATGAGGTGTGCCTCATTGGTGAACCCAATGAGGCAAAGAACATTGGAAGCTCTAGGATGAATCATATGTTTATGTCGTATGTCATATATTTCTAACGCTGAAATCAAAAGAAATATAACATGTGTGAGAGAAGTATCGGGCAGCTGCGCTTATGATATGCGTGCTCCTCATGACCGCGAATTGCTATGGTTCCAGTTGATTAAGTGGGGGGGAAGTAAAAATTCGAAGTTCAAAGCACCATTTCTATGGAAGTGTGGAATGCAGCTTTTCATAATATATGAGTGCAAAGCGTTCCGCCTCAATAAAATTATTGCTTGTCTATCGTTTGATCGTTGGTGCATTCACAATTAGGTTTCTTATTGCACTGATCATACTATTAATGATTAGCTATTGAGCGCTTCTTGTTTGACCTCATTTCTGTTTTTGATTTGCCTTCGTTAATGCATTTTCATTGCTTCTTAGTTCTTTTAAATTGCTCCCAGTTGCAATGTATTCCTCATTTTCTTCTCTTTAATTATTCTTCTATGAAAGTTGAAAAAATTAAATTCGGCGAACTTCTGTTTGAGAAGTGTGACAAAAGATCATTAATAATTGTACGCCTTATACGTGATATATAGAGAGAGGTTTTACCTATCGTGACAGCTTTGTGGCGAGGAGGAAGGGTGTTCGTGGTTAAATTCTAAATATGTAACTCCTCTGCGGGATGCCGTTTTTTTCATAGAGATTTCAAAGAAATTTTTTAAAATATAAAAGACTAATCGATATGCAATGCAGTGAATCATTGCTTTACATTGTGCAAAAGAGATTGTCTTAATCGGTTTTTAAGACCGTAGAATTTAGGCTGTGCTGGTGTTAGCAGGAGAAACATTCTAAACATTGGGCTCCCTAATGCATAAGTGCGGAATGTGTCGCACATTCAGTTGTATTTTTGTTACACTCACTTCCTGAATCATCCTCCTGATTTTTTAAGCTTTTCCGATATTAAGTCGCGTGAAATCTCACCAATCCTTTTTTTTTTTTTAAATTTCTGAAAACACCTATTAAAGTATGCGATATAGGAAATTTCTAAAAGCATTTACTTCCTTGCAAATTATTCAATCGCGTTGAAAAATTGCATTTACCAAACCCAATAGACCGGAAAATTGCAACGAAAATTGTAATAGCTTTTTGGAGCGGAATTTACAGGGCGAACACTTTTGATAGGAGAGAGAGAGAGAGAGAGAGAGAGGAGAGAGAGAGGGAATTTCACTGAGAGTAGGAGGAATTGAATGCTCTTCAAGCGAACACAATTGCGCAATAGCTGCAGGAGGGCAGTGAATGTTCTAGGTGTGTTCCGTTGGTAGACCCGCACAGTTGTGGCCGACAGCTGTTTCGTATTCAAAATATAATGTTTTTCATCTTTCTTTTTTCAAGGTAGCTCTCAACTGTTATTGCGGTACTAGAAACACCTTGTTGTGGACACAGAATGATGGGAAGAGTTATGCCTCTTTTCCCCGTTTCCCTCGATCCCCTGCCAATATTCGAATACGTTAAAGATTTTTTCGTCCTGTACTCCGAAATTTTCTAGGAGGATTTGATACGGTTGTTCGTTCATTTGAATAACAACGATATTGCGCTTTTGAAAACTATAAGGGTGGCCTTTAATGCTTATCATCATCATCATCATCATCATCTTCCGTTGAATCACTTCATAGTCATCGGCATGAGTTCGGCTGAGTTGGACCAAGTTGTTTTGACCGTGTATAACAACGATTAAAGGCACGATTACTACATGACAGTTGTCTCAGTAGTCATTTTTGTGTGTGTGTTTGTGTGTATCTACACAACTTTTTAGCCAAGCCAGTATTTCTGACAAACGAATCGGACAAGATCGTATTTCTTCAAGGAAAATTTCGTTTACATTCGTCGATATATCACCACTGAGTGAGCTCTCGGCAGGGCACTCACTCACTGTACACCCAGCGTTCCATAGATGGACCTTGGAATAATACAACGAAATCTCTAATATTTCGTATAACGTTCGATAAAAGATTCGTTGAACGCATTATCAAAAACTGCATATTCGCGATGTTCAACTGAGAATTGTATCGCAGTTTTTTTTTCACTAAAATCTTTTTCCGCTCCATGATGAGAAATGAACGCGTTTCTGTTTTGTGCACGAATTGCTCGATTTATTCGAAAGAGATTTTTTTTCTTTTTTCCTTAAGTTAACGTCGCATTGGATCGCAAAGTAAAATGATGACCACAATGTTAGTTAGAGTAATTGGACAAATGAGTAATACTTTTATCCGTTCAAACCGATTCATTGATAGACCGCTTTCACTCATAAATGCCCTTTTCCTCACTCTAAATCAGATAAAGAGAGTATACGTTTTTCACTTGGCATAGATTTCCGCCGCTTTACGGAAGAAGCATAGTGTATATAGAAGGCAGTATTATATGAATGAAACGCAAAATGGATTGCACAGGTGATACAGTGAAGTGTTGTAATAGTGTGTGCTCTGATTTTTGAAGGTAATCCTTATCACAGCATTTATCACCCCCGACGATCATATCAAACAAGTATACTAAGTACTTCATTTTGCATCGCAAATATGACGAATCCTTGCTTCTCGATGGGATTCCAATGGAGAAAACGCAAGATCACTTTCCGTCAGCTTGCTCGGTGGGTAGAAAGATTTGGGAAACAAGATCTTCACATTAGGCACACAAAATATTGATATGTTTTCCTCAGCGAAACGAAATGTATATATATATATATATATATATATATATATATATAATCTTTCACGTGTAGCGTATTTTTTGACCTTTGACGATGGATTCCCCATCCATTAGGGCTTGTACTTGACGCATTGTAATGTCGTCGACCAGCTCTTGCTACCGAAGTGTTTAGTCATTATGGAACATAAATCGACGCAGATTTCAGGATCAATTTATACGCGAAATTCAATGGACAATAGCATGAGTATCGCACCACGAAATGACGTTTCATCAAATCCTTTGTCGTCTATCGTTAATTTCACCATAACAGACTGCGAATTTGCTAAGGAGATGTCGACAAGCTCAATTATTGTGGTAAATCATCCTCTCATGATAT
>JPKZ01002167.1:14525-25465 GCA_000803305.1 Toxocara canis
TTTTTTTTAAAGTTATAAGCTGACTTCGGTAGAAATTTAATTTCTTCAATTCAACTTTTCTGTTAACGTCTCATTATTTCAAGCTTTTTGAATGAATCCATCATAAAATGACGAAGAGTTATGCGTGCCTCCAAAATGCACATTTAACATTCACAAAATACGCAATTCGATTTGGTTGATAACTGGCGAGACGGCGATTATATGAGAGCTAAATGAGTATGCGAATAAGGCAAAACGATTTAGGGGGGAATGTGCTAGCGATATCTCATGTTAATTCTTGTCGATTTATTAGTCGCTCAAACATGTATGCCCCTATTTCTGAACCAGCTTATGACTTTTTGCCTATGAAAAACCTGATCCTAGGAAAAACAATAAAGTCCAGCATGTCGCTTGCTGTGTATGGAGACTGAAAATGAGAGGGACAGAGAGAGAGGGAGAGAGAGAGGGAGAGAGAGAGAAAAAAAAAAGAAAGAAGGGAAATGCATAGCGCGCCGATTTCGCACCTACCTATACCTTTCTTTATATGTGTTAGTTCAGCCGTCAACTGTCGCAAAAAGGCGTGTCCACTTTCAAGTGAAATGTGCAGACGGTAGGTGCATATCACAGTGTGTATGAAACAGCTCATGACGACGACTCTCATTGCTTGTCTAACCCATATGATGTTTCGCATTTTGGCAAATTCTATTTCCCGTAGTGATACTTACCCGTGCTTTTGGCTAGCGAGGGTTTGTGCTCTTCCTTGGTTGTACTTCGTAAGTATATGGGTTCAATGTACGCATATATAAGTGCACCTCGCCAAAGAAATATGCTGAAACATTTGCTCATTTAAATGACATCTATTAATAGAACCCTTAATCAAAATTGGAAGTCTCATTTGTTTGACAGTGTTCTCGAGTTCATCGCGGTGATGTTCGTATGACGATTTTACACCACTACACAAAACATGACGGTGTAAGGCTTTTCCTCACAACAGCCATCATTCGGTCATGTATCATATGTGCAAACCAATGAAATGTTTTACAGTCAGGACTGTGCGGATTAGGAAAGGGAATGCAGAAATTTTTATGATGATCGTATCTTTATCTTCATCGCACGATGAACCTGATTCAGACAAACTTTCGAATGTTCACTCAAGAATTCCATAAGTTGCCGATAATCTTTTTATGCATAGGGGGAGGGGCGAAGAGGGGAGGGACGGTGAAGGTATTCCTCTTGTTCCGTCCCGTATGCACAACTATCTTTAGAGTGACTTATTTCTTCGATGTGTTCACCAATTGTTGCATATGTTCATCGTTTGTTATGAAATGGCGAAACTCTATCTCATATTGAGCGCAACAAAAATTCTTGTTTCTGATCTCTCCATAACTTCTAAGAATAATCAAAACCCTTGTGAAAATTCAGTCCCACCCTAAGAACTTCCTTCTGGCTTATGTATAATATCCTTTAGGCTCTTCTGCAGTGCAACTGTCAGATTTCCTCTTTCGCATTGTGCTATTCAAAGTGTTGTCAAAGATCGGCCTTCCCATTCGAGCGATCGGTGAAACTCTAATGGGCAGAGGACCAATGAGCGGTTGCGAGAAATAACCGATATAGCAGCGAGTTCATACTCTGGAGCCTCTAGTATTTCGGTTCTTCAGATGGGCAGAACTCAATATGAGGGGCGATTGAATCTCAAGCGAAGACTGTACGAAATGGCGTACATACGAGAGACCTAAAATGCACGAATAGCTGTAGAAATTTGAAAAGTCTAAGGCCAATATTGGTGAACGATTATTGTGAAGTGAACTTGGTTTTGAACTGTTACAGTTTGCGAGAGATTTCTTGATATGTCGCTTTGGATTACTTAACGCAATTGAATCGAACGTTTTTCAGTTAAAAGCATCTATACATTTCGTGTTGAAAAAACCAAGTTGATATCTCATTAAATAAACTTTTTCTTGGGACAGCCTTAAGAATACCCTCTTTTCATTTAGATCGTAGTCGCAAAATTATCGCAGATTCATGAAGCTTTGCAAGCTGTACCCAAGATATTCTTATGCAGCGGCAGTGTATTTATTGTTAATGCTATACATGATCGTTTAAAGAGGTGACAAGACTGTAACCACTATTTTTAGATGTATCCGTCAATGAACATGGCGGATGGGCGTAGGTGGCCTCGAGATACACTGCGCGGAACTACGACAAAACTCGAGAAAAACATTGTACAGTCGTCACCGAACAGCGCTAGTAGCGATGATATTGAAGAGGTTCTTTTTGCATTAGCCAATATTACCTGATTTAGGGCGTAAACATACGGAAAGCTCACGACATATGAAATGAAATTTTTTAATAGCAAAAATATATACAACGTATTCGAGAAATCCTATTATTGGTGTGGACGGCAGAGGTGACAATACTCGCTAAAGGCTGCACTTCGACGAGGCGGAAGAAGCCTTAAACGCAGTATTTTTGAGGAAATTTTCGAAAAATTTATTTCCGCCTCATATTTTGGATGATTTTGGCGCCATTTTAGTCCAGAAAGTTATTTTGAGATTCTAGCCTTTCCTCTAAATTTTTTCCTATATTTGTCACTGCTCTCTTCACTGCGTCTAAAGTTGGCAGAAGGTGTGTGTGTGATCGTTTTTGAAAAGCTAGGAGTTAAACAATTAAGAGCAATAATATTTGAATCGACGGTTAATGCCATTTTTATTTGTATTCTTTGTTCATCTTTGGAATAGACTTTAACATTTGTGTGAGAGTGATGAAGTTTAAAATCGCACACTTTTGAAGGCGGATGCTGCGATCTTTTTAGGTACTTAGATCCATTCTTTTAAATGTTACTATGACGATTTTGGCAAAATAATTGAGTTTATGAGCGGCATAGAACGATCACCATATCAATTCAGTGCGATAATCGTTTCGTTAGAGCGCGTCTATTCCAATCTGAAGGCACAGAATAAAACAATGGAGAAAATTATTCAAAAACGTAAGACAATATGACAAATAACGTCTGTGGTTGGCTCAGTCTCATGAATAAATCAAATTGGCTGCATAGCGAAATAGACAAATGCTCAACAAAAGTACGCTCGATTACGAAACGAAGATCATTTATTGTAAGCGAACAACAGAGAGAGCAAAACGTTTGCTTGCTTTGGGTTTGTGCAAATTTTTAAATGTTCATTCTCTTCAAAACAAAATGATCGAATTACGAAATCGCTAACATTACAAACAAACAAAAATATCAACTAATTTAACGTATCGCCATCAATACATGGTAATGATAAGAAGTTCCAAATAAACGAATTGAGGATCAGTAATTCGATAGAGAGTTCGCAGTTGGGAAGACGAAGAAGAATAGAGAGGGTTTCACTGAGAGAAATTTAGCCTAGTGATGACTGTGAATTATCACCAATAATTGTTGTAAGCTTTGCGATTTCCATCACCTCAACGGGCATATTTGCTTGTTGAAAAATGCAATTGTAGCTGAAAAAATTTCGTCCCCATTACGTTCACTGGAAGTCTCATCTTCTATCCTCACTGCATTTCACCCATCCCCCTTCTCCATCCACTTTTTTTTGATATGCCACTATACAGTTACTGTTCTAGGTCGTAATCTTGCCTTCTGAAACGACAGTACCACTGGAAGAGTCTTCATCGAAAGACACAGAAAAGAAGGTTGAAGTCGCTTCGGAAATGGAGAAGAAAGAAGGAGATGAATCGCCTAAAATAGCTCAAGAGCCGGGAAAAGAGAAAGAAGCAGTCGTCAACGGACTTGTTAGAGTAATTGGACAAATGAGTAATACTTTTATCCGTTCAAACCGATTCATTGATATACCACTTTCACTCATAAAAGCCCTTTCCCTCGCTCTAAATCAAATAAAGAGATTATACGTTTTTCACTTGGCATAGATTTCCATCGCTTTACCGAAGAAGCATAGTGTATATAGAAGGCAGTTATATATGAATGAAACGCAAAATGGATTGCGCAGGTGATACGGTGAAGTGTTGTAATAGTTTGCTCTGATTTTTGAAGGTAATCCTTATCACAGCATTTATCACCGCAAATTTAAAGACAAATAAAAACAACAATCCCATTGCATCAGTTAACGATTGTTGATTCTTACCAACGGAGTCAGTTACCCTCGAATGGGGAAGAAATGTTTTCGCTTATTGTCGGTATCATGGAGTTTGACTTTTGAACCATACATTTCGCTCATCTAAAGCGTCTTGAATTGTAGGAGCGCTACAATTAGCGTTAGGCTCGACCTTCTTTCTCACATGCTCGGTGACGTCAATAGCAATTCGTCGCGGGCAGAAATGGGGCGCACGAATCATCGTCGGATTATTCGGCACTTTTTTCTATTTATGTCTCGTAGTTGTCACTATCATCGCTGGGATAATAGGTAAGGTGATTGCAAATTTGAACGAGATGCCGTTTGCTATTCAGCTTTTAATCCCACCGTCCTATTATTAATTCTTCTAAATATTTAGCTTTACTATTATATTCGTTCACATATTGTGTTGTGCTCAATCGATTCCTTCTTCTTTGCAAAAGAAGAAGGAAGGAGGAGAGAGTGAAGTGGCAACGACCAACATCCACTCTATACGCCCAGATAGGCGTGAAAAGCGGCGCATATTAATGATCAAATGAATGATAAGAAGTGATTAAGCGGTTCAGAGGTTAACACGACCTTTCGGATTTGTGGAATACATTTGTTCACTATTGTCTACATGGGATGTGTGCAGACAATACAAAATAAATCAGCGAAAAAGTGGAACAGAGAAGCAGTGAGAAAACATTTGTTCAACTCTTTTTTTAAAAATATTTCTTCATAGCAAAATCATCAATCATGATGTCCTAGATTTATAGAGAATTATAATCAGGCTTATCGGTACCTAATCACGATCGGCGTAGCCCCTTTGAATTTATTACTACTTCATGGTTTTTTTTTTGCACAGTTCTAATTTTCGCTACGAGTCATTTTCATTACTGAATGATTCTGCATTCTTTGCTTTTTGAATAGATAATCTGTATGTTTTCTTTCGACTTGTTTGCATTCTATTCAGCCATATTGAATGTTTAATAATTTATTCCATAGTTAAGACATTTATTAAGAACTTTATCATCTTCTATGGCATCAGAGGACGAGTAGAGAAGTATTTCGAATAAAGAAAGCTATAGGGAGTAAGCAAAGAGCAAATTATACTAAGGGGATACGAAAAATTAAAAAAGTGTGACTCGCATGAAATTCTAAAGGGATTAAACTTGAATGGACAAGTGAAGTGCAAAGAAGAAATGGCTAATTTTATTTCCATTTGTGCACTTTTAGCACTCATTTCATAGAAATGATTTCATTAAACCTCATTTTTTTTCCCATTTTTGTGGCTTCACTTCACAAATTAACAATCCGTTTCGCTCTCGACGACCGTCTTCATAGCACTAGAGCTATTAAAGAAAAGCTACTCGTTAAGGACTTTAGCGTTGTCGTGTGAAAAATAAAACTAACCTAAAACGCCGTTCGTAATAGCCGCTTAGAGCTGACTACCTTTCTTATGTATATGAGAGTGATACAAGTTTCGGTGGCATACACCATTTATGGATAGCTTTTTATATTTCGCTCAATTTGACAATCCACGTTATTTCCTCTAGCTCGTTTACCCTTCGAGAATGCGCCCTAACAGCATAAACAAATTGATAGCGTAACGATATCGGAAATTGCCCATAAAAATGGGCTAATTGCACATTGGTACCGCAAGCTCTTATTGCAAAACGGGCGTGCCGAATAAATGTAGTACGAGTGTTGCCATCTAGTGACTTCTCAACGGAGAAGGTAAGCCAGAGATTCTGCCAATACGTTTTTTGTAGTTGGGCAAATGGCACAGTACCCAATCACATTAACATTCGATAATAATTTTAAAAAAAAAACAAACAATTCATCCTGTACGGCTTCGATATGTAGCGATTGAGAATTTCCTCACTTGTCCATTTCGGTCACAAAATGTATACAGTAGATTTCATGGTCGCACGCCTCTGTGCGGGCAGAAATGGGGCGCACGAATCATCGTCGGATTATTCGGCACTTTTTTCTATTTATGTCTTGTAGTTGTCACTATCGTCGCTGGGATAATAGGTAAGGTGATTGCAAATTTGAAAGAGATGCCGTTTGCTTTTTGGTTCAGCTTTTAATCCCACCGTCCTATTATTAATTCTTCTAAATATTTAGCTTTATTATTATATTCGTTCACATATTGTGCTTGTTGCAATCGATTCCTTCTCCTTTGCAAAAGAAGAAGGAAGGAGGAGAGAGTGAAGTGGCAACGACCAACATCCACTGCGTAGTTGTCACTATCATCGCTGGGATAATAGGTAAGGTGATTGCAAATTTGAACGAGATGCCGTTTGCTTTTTGATTCAGCTTTTAATCCCACCGTCCTATTATTAATTCTTCTAAATATTTAGCTTTACTATTATATTCGTTCACATATTGTGCTTGTTGCAATCGATTCCTTCTTCTTTGCAAAAGAAGAAGGAAGGAGGAGAGAGTGAAGTGGCAACGACCAACATCCACTGTATACGCCGAGGTAGGCGTGAAAAGTGGCGCATATTATTGATCAACTAAATGATAAGAAGTGATTAAGCGGTTCAGAGGTTAACACGACCGTTCGGATGCATAAGCCGTTTAGTTCAATCCGAGGTTGGTGTAGAATTCGTTCCAACGTTGCAAAATGAGGTTTCAGCGTTGCCAACATTCGGAATCCTCGGTTAACTGTTGATCATCAGCATAGTTGCTAAAATTACCGTATGTAAGTGAGCTGCAGGGAACGTTAATGTTCGCAAAAAAAAAAATTGTTAATTGTGGAATACATTTGTTCACTATTGTCTACATGGGATGTGTGCAGACAATACAAAATAAATCAGCGAAAAAGTGGAACAGAGAAGCAGTGAGAAAACATTTGTTCAACTCTTTTTTTAAAAATATTTCTTCATAGCAAAATCATCAATCATGATGTCCTAGATTTATAGAGAATTATAATCAGGCTTATCGGTACCTAATCACGATCGGCGTAGCCCCTTTGAATTTATTACTACTTCATGGTTTTTTTTTTGCACAGTTCTAATTTTCGCTACGAGTCATTTTCATTACTGAATGATTCTGCATTCTTTGCTTTTTGAATAGATAATCTGTATGTTTTCTTTCGACTTGTTTGCATTCTATTCAGCCATATTGAATGTTTAATAATTTATTCCATAGTTAAGACATTTATTAAGAACTTTATCATCTTCTATGGCATCAGAGGACGAGTAGAGAAGTATTTCGAATAAAGAAAGCTATAGGGAGTAAGCAAAGAGCAAATTATACTAAGGGGATACGAAAAATTAAAAAAGTGTGACTCGCATGAAATTCTAAAGGGATTAAACTTGAATGGACAAGTGAAGTGCAAAGAAGAAATGGCTAATTTTATTTCCATTTGTGCACTTTTAGCACTCATTTCATAGAAATGATTTCATTAAACCTCATTTTTTTTCCCATTTTTGTGGCTTCACTTCACAAATTAACAATCCGTTTCGCTCTCGACGACCGTCTTCATAGCACTAGAGCTATTAAAGAAAAGCTACTCGTTAAGGACTTTAGCGTTGTCGTGTGAAAAATAAAACTAACCTAAAACGCCGTTCGTAATAGCCGCTTAGAGCTGACTACCTTTCTTATGTATATGAGAGTGATACAAGTTTCGGTGGCATACACCATTTATGGATAGCTTTTTATATTTCGCTCAATTTGACAATCCACGTTATTTCCTCTAGCTCGTTTACCCTTCGAGAATGCGCCCTAACAGCATAAACAAATTGATAGCGTAACGATATCGGAAATTGCCCATAAAAATGGGCTAATTGCACATTGGTACCGCAAGCTCTTATTGCAAAACGGGCGTGCCGAATAAATGTAGTACGAGTGTTGCCATCTAGTGACTTCTCAACGGAGAAGGTAAGCCAGAGATTCTGCCAATACGTTTTTTGTAGTTGGGCAAATGGCACAGTACCCAATCACATTAACATTCGATAATAATTTAAAAAAAAAAAAACAAACAATTCATCCTGTACGGCTTCGATATGTAGAGATTGAGAATTTCCTCACTTGTCCATTTCGGTCACAAAATGTATACAGTAGATTTCATGGTCGCACGCCTCTGTTTTACAAGTTGGACTAGCAACACCCATAAATTGGATATGAAAAAGGCTATGGATTGGACCATTCATTAAAGGTTTCAGATTAGTCCCGCAGAAATCCATTCAGGAAACGGCATTTGTTACCGAAGCCAGTTTATCATATCTTACTACGTTAGTGCAAGAAGTAAAGGCAGGACAGCCGAAACACATAATCAGAGGCATGAATGCAGGCAGACCAACCAAGCAAAGCTTTTCAACGGTCAAATGAATATAATAATGAGGGTGATTGGTGCTAAATTCTGTTCAGGTTAATTAAATTGTTTGGAAGTTACATCATATATATATGTAATCTCAAAATAATTATATATATACATTATATATACATGTATATGTATACATATAATGCACATGACCAGGCACACGACCAGGTACATGCAAGTAAACAGGTGCTAGAAGGAATTGAAAATTTCCAGGCATGCATGAGGAAAGATCGAAAACTTCGAAATGAGAGGTAAAAGGCGAGTTTCGAAATGTGATTGTGAGAGATGACACAAAGATTAGATTATACCTACCAAATTTCATCTTTCTGGCTTCAAAGATTCTCGAGTTAAAACAATCGGATAGCAGAAGTAATACAACATACCCAGCGACACCCATAAGCACCACGCTACCATAACGCGCTTTACAACATCCACAAAATTGCATAGAAAAGCAATCCGAAAACTTCATCAAAATATAGGAAATGCTCATGCCTAATTCAAACTTACAACCCAAACCTATTATCCTAGTAATTTTAGTCCATTCCAGTATTTCACATTTGTTTTTCGCACTCTTCGAAATCTCTAAAATGAGTGCATTAATAATCAAACACAGGCAGGGTCACTGTCTCATGATAGGGCAGCTTTTAGTCTTACTCAGTGTCAGAAGTTTGGAAATCGACAACAAATGAGAAGTGAGAGTAGTGGTTAGTTTGAACCGGATGGGTTCTACAAATAGCATGGTGGATGGGTTCAGCGACGAGAAGTTAACCATAAGTTTGCCCAATTTAATCTCAGTTTTACGCTGATTGTGCGGTTATACGTTCATTGGGTTTGCCACGTTATCGTTTTGTGGAGCTAATCGGCAAATAGTCAGATATAGTCAAATAGTGATACAAATAGTGATACAAATAATACAAATAATACAAATATAAACAACGATACAAATAATTGGCAAATAGTCAAATAGTGATACAAATACGAACAAGTGATAAAATATGAAAGCTCTTGAACTGCTAAATACTTTAAAATTTTCGTTTTTTTTTTGTTCAGACGATTTATTATAGGATTCTATCAAGTGATGCAGATGTACAGTCAAGTGGATTACGTGGACGTTTCGTTGGAGAGCTATATCGATCAAACTTTCTATCGATGTGCAATCGTCGTTTTCTCGTTCCATATCTGGTTCTCTGTTTCCAAATGTTGCTGTTGCCGGTGAAAACTTTTATGGTGTAATCCCCTACCTAGTTCGATATCCATTCAAGTCCGATGTGTAAGACCTTTGGATGTGTAATGGCCCATCTCTGATGGACTGCAAGAAGAGAGGCAGATGATTCTTCTGACCGAATCGTCTCATGTTCTATAGGATATGATAGATTAGAAGAATAAGTTGCCACTACGCTTCACACCCTCATAGGTTGCCTTGATAAGACGTATATGCGAAAATTCTTAATCTTAAAGCTGTGATGCGGTCGAAGTTTTGACTAGGAGTTTTTACGGTATCTTCTGTTTTTATCCACATCTGTAAGGATTTGAAAGTCGCTCGTTCACTTTTCCATTTCTTCCTTAATATGCAAAATTATATCCCACACTAGTATTTCGATCCATGACTGCATCGACCTCTATATGGAGTCACGACTTAGCAAATAGCCTGTCCAGTCGTTGAAAGATTTGTACGCATCAAATAACTTGATAACTTGTCCATTTCGGTCATAAAACTAATGATTCAACGCACAAGTGGACATAAGATTTGATGCTTTGATTATAAAGGGGGTTTATCTTCAAAAAAAGTTCCTCAAAATTTGACTGAATCAAAAACGACTATGAATATTGCTCTCACGAGCACCATGTAATTTAAACATATCAATTTTGTGAGATAAAAAGTCGAAAAGTTCTTGAATTTCGTTCGCGCAATCATAGCATTAAACAGTTTCTGATATATTTATGATGTTTGGAAGGAAATTATCTGTGTCACATTTTCGATACGGATTGCAATAAGTCAGTGAAGCGATAAGCTGAAATAACAATGTGAACGTAGATGAGATGGACAAAAAGGTCTTTATTCTAAGAAAACAACAGAACAAAGCGAATCGCAAAGAACAATAAAAAGCGTTTTAAAAAAGAACGAAAAGAAAAATTGAATAGAAGCGGGCATTGAAACAAATCAGTGTAGTTGTCATTAGCGTACGCAACTACGCACGCAACATATAAGTGTTACAGTAGCTGGCATTCACAAAAACACATTTCTATGCATACATTACAATGACTCTGAGATATAACTGATCTGTGTGAACTAACGACTTTTGAATGTTTCGTGCTTTTTTATTTTTAAAAGTCTCTCATCGTGGACATTCTCATCTCAATTATTTGTTGTTGTTTTAGGAGGTCATGCATATCTACGACTTCCCTAAACAACAATGCTTGATCACGGTTTTGTTTATTTCTGTGCACAAATCTGCCAAGCAGATACTCTTTTCATTTGCGTTTCATGTCTTTACATAGGAAGATCGGAACTTATGGTTTTTTTTGTAGGCTCT
>JPKZ01002167.1:34785-86126 GCA_000803305.1 Toxocara canis
AAGAGTGCATAAGGTGTGTGTTTAGTAGCTCTTGTAAGCACGTGTATGCTTAACTGTAGAAGCTGTTAATTTACAGTTTTCCTTCATTCGTAATAAACCACATGCCGCACACCTCTCTGTTGTCGCAGGTGATAGTGCTATTATTCACCGCAAGCTTTCTTCGAACTGCACGCTTGAAGGGTGCGGTAGTGCGCTGAGTTTTTCATCGGACGTTTAGATTGCGAGTTAGTTGTGCAAGAAGGTGAGAAGTGGAAATTCTGATAGTTTTGGCTGGTTCTGGGCAGTGATGATTGCACGTTTGCACTGACACCTCTTATGTTAGTATTCACTCGAGTGGTACGATGATTCAAACGTGTTTTCTGAGCTCATATTCACAAAGTGCTCTGTCCACTTTTACTGCTTGTGATTTATTTAGGCGTTTAATTGGTAACTCCTCCAGATTCTTTTTCGACAAATGAGTTCGGACTATGAAGTCATTAATACGAAGTCTTTCAGCTGTATGCGGAGAAGGTATCGAACCGCGGTCTTTGCGCAGTGGCACAATGCGAGTCGCTACGGTACAAATTGGTTGGAGGTTTGGCCGTGAGGAGAGCTTGCTATGGTGTGCTTCGCTTTATTATGGAATCCAGTGCTCAGGGCTGTGAGGTACGCTTTTGAGGATTGCAGCAAATTTTGGATAATTAATTGGAATTCCTAGTCTAATATCCATATTTCGCCTCTCTACATTGTGTCGAAAAAAAAGTGCGATTAAAATCTTTCCGGGTCTTCGTCAGTTACATACCTAAAATGCAGCTCATGACAATCGACAGAGGCGCTTTGTTGTGTGCACAGAGAATCTTGCTCGCTTTACTCAGTGGTCTTGTAATTTGGCCATTATTTATGCGTATAATCTCGTTTATTGTCGGTATTACGTGTTTAGGTGATTGTATCAGGAAAGCTGCGTGGTCAGAGAGCCAAATCAATGAAATTCGTCGATGGTCTGATGATCCACTCTGGCCAGCCAGTCAATGACTATATTCAGCAGGCTGTACGTCACGTGCAACTTAGGCAAGGTGAGTGTTGATTGGTATCTGCATACAGCGTTCTGCTGTCGAAAGGAGTTTTTCGTACTTGTAAAGCGCTAAGTGTCATTTAATGCTTTGCCTGTGTGGTGCTTGGTACGGAATGGGGTTTACTCTATTGGGCTTCAGGCGTGTATAGAAATTTCCCATTTTCGAGAGGGCAGGGGGAGTGGGGATGGGGTTGGGAAAGGTTAGGGCTGGAATTGATAAGGTGCTAAAATCTTGAAGCTTGTTCACTTTGCTGTCGCACCTTCCAACATACGCGGACAACTGTACCCACTGTCGCTAATATCCCCCCATCGTATACGGGCTTCTGTGACCAGCGGCCATTCTCAGCTGCTATAACTCAGAGCATGCACATGCTTGACGAAATCTGAATGTCGTGAACTGACCAAAATCGTCATCTGCAGTCGAAAAGTAGAGGTAGGAAAAAAGGCACTTTTACAGTCTGAATTAGATCGTATAGACGAACATCTTGCTTATTTCCATATAGGAAATGTTTGTTTCATTTAGAATTCAAAGCAGATCTCAAATTCTCTCAAGTTTAAGGCCTAAAATTCGTTTTTTTGCGGCGTTCACAGGAAGGATGCACCTGGTGATTCAGTTGTGGCTCTTTTTTGGTTCTGATTTAATGTTGTTCATTATGACACTGATACTTCTAGGCTGATTCGTTGCGTAAGCCAAGGTTGTCGATCTGAAAAAGCCTGTCGTGTTTTGTTTGATCGAATGGTCGCTTATTTTTATCGTGCTTCTATAATCTTAGAAGAGGAGAGCGTTTGTAAGGAGAAGAGAAGATTATAGAACTCGTGAATGCGACTAGGCGGATTGTTTATTCACATGGTTATCGGTTTTTTTTTTTCGTAAAGTGGGTGAATCGAGTGTTGCTTGCAGGTGTGCTGGGCATAAAAGTGAAGATCATGTTGCCTCACGACCCGAAGGGACAAATGGGACCACGTATCGCACTGCCTGACCAGATTCATATCCAGGAGCCTAACGATGCCCCCAACCCGGTGCAGCCCTACTCGGAGCACAGGCAGGAGAAGAAGGACATGCTGCCTCCAGTGCCAGGTCAAGGCCCGCCGATGGCCGCATATTGAGAGCGACGCAGTACTGTTGATTGTTGATGCGTCCGGTTGAGAGCTGAGACAAGTTGATGCTTTGTATTGTTTGTGTTCGCACATGCGATAAATGTTTCGTTGATATCTTACTCTACTTGGCCTTTGGCGTCTTAGAGCGCATTACTTTGGCTGATCGTCCTAAAGCAACCCGTGGGAGATAGGAAAGAGTAGAAGTCCAGGTTGTATTTTTTTTTCCTGTTTACTGTAGCTCAAAGGACGTCTTACACATATGCAATGCTTTTTTCTCACGTAAGATAATAATTTCGCGTCGTCATATGTATCGGTTTTATAGTTTAACTTCTTTGTTGGGTGACGTTAGCGCAAAATTTGAAAGAAGTGAGGATTTTTTAGTTTTCTTACACTGCTTGGAAAGAGGCGGCGTAAGTGATAATGCGTTTGGCGTTGTGCAACACTCATTACTTCAGTGAAGTGGCAGGGGTCTTTGCAACCAGTCAAGTTTTATTTTTCCCGCTTTACATTCACTATCTGTAAGAACATCGTGCATCGACGATGGCTTTCAATGGGGATCGAAAGTAGAAGGGAGGCTTATTCATCGAGTTGATGGAGCAGGAAGAAGTTGTGGTATTTGTTCTTCCGGTTGAACGTCAACCGGTGGCGTTGCTGCACAACACTATTTCGGCGACCATTTTTGATTTGGTCAGTCACAGAGAGCCGTTAGGAGTATCCCTCCCACCCCCCGCCCTTCTCTGGTTCTTACATGGATTGCGGGTTCCGGGAGGTAGCCAGAATTGTCGAACGCTGATGTCTGACGCTTAAGGACGAGTAGGGTAAGCGTTGATTTTACAAGGAAAAAAAAACAATTTTGGGGCAAACTCAAATTTTTATTGCAGTTTTTTTTTTACATAATCGTCAAAAAAATAGAAAATTTTCATTGACAAAGGTGGTTTCATTGGAGGCCACTTTTGTTATGGGTTATACACCTATCAGACTTCGCAGCTCTAGCTTACCCATTTAAAACCGTGCAGACAGAGATAGACCGATATGGGCACAGGCGTGACATTGTCACGAAGTTTTGCAAAGGTAAATTTCTAAAGTGCGCAGAAACGTATGTGGAAGTCGCGTTAGCTGTTGCTGTTTTCACGAGCTGGATCTATTTAACCTAACGTTTCGAAACTATTTGAACGAGAATTCGAGGTGTATCGAATGTTTTTCAGACTAATTTTGTAAGCGATTTGAAAAATAAAACAGCGAGCGGATGCGCATCATATATGTAGAGAAAAAGAGGTACGCTGAAGCTTTGCGCTGCTTAGCGGATCAGTGAAGGCAGAGAATGAAACTGGAACAAATCATGTTAGGTAACAATTAACAGTCATTCTACGTCCATACCGGACCTGAGCAAGTAACCGCAGCTGGGATAGAAATAATGGATGGTATACGGTGGTGTTAGCAGCTGCAAGCGCGAGTGGAAGTTTACGGGCAGCTAGCAAGTTCCATTCTTTCGACTTCAGCTTCTGGCGTTTTTCGTTCAGTCGAGATTGCATTTTTTGCCGTTTGTTTTGCTGGATGGACAAAATTGTTTTTGGCTTATAGGAATCAAAAGACGTAAAACCTCTATTTCCTTGCCGCTCGGGAGCCTAATGCTTATCGGGAAAGATAGAAAGAGCCTTACTTCTATTATAGACGGAAGTTCGGCAAGAGAAAAAATAGTAAAAGCAGAAGCGGAACTTACAAAATTTCCTGAACGCTCGGATCTTTTTTTTTTTGAGCATACTTACCGGGCGTTTTTCGAACGATAAGAAGTTCTTTCCGTAGTGAAGAAAAAATGTATCAATCAGCAACTCCTTATATGCTCGGGGAACCGCTAACTGGATGTACTGTCTAGGTTAGTCGCCGTAAAAGTAAGGAGATCGTGCGCGTACATTGGCGAGCAGTTTAACGGACCAACTACAGATGGGGTAAATATGGTATGGTTTTGCGATTATCTGCTATTGGACGAAAACAGAAGGTGGATATAGAATCCAATTTGTGCCGGAGGCTAGCATAATATTGGATGTGGCAGTTCACGCATCAGACTAGCAGGCTTTCATAAACTGTTCGTAAAAAATCAGTATCGGTTCACCACCTGACGTGTATTCGCACAGATGCTTCGATAAAGATTCGTTTTTGTACCGTCTGACAATTTTGCATTTGGGAAGCGCACGGTTTTTGGTGTACCCGAATCCTGAAAGTGAGGAAAGAATTTAAAAGTTGGGTCGCCATTTTTAGTCATCTTCAAACGAATTTATCGATCCATGATGATAGACGTGTTTAGAGAGAGGATGAAATTTATGTGCACTTTTAAATCATCCGGCCTGCTGGATGAGTCGAATAAAATTTGGATTTCCGTCATCTGCGAGCAGTTTATTAAACCAGTCGATCTAACGGATGGATAGCCAAAGCGCATATCTTGCTAACCGTCTGGCATGCATTCGCACTTGTTCCGTCACCTAATCGGTAAAAGATGCAACATAGTCGGTTGAAAAATGCATGCAAATTTTTTACCTCCTGTAAGGAGCTACAACTTTCCACAATGTTGAATTTAAAATCGAATATAAGAGGTGGTCATGAGGTCTAAATTATGTGTTTTAAATTTATCAATGCTAGCATCAGTGGTTTCCAGACTGAACCTACCGAGTACGCAAACAGATGAACTTTTGGTTGAAGTCGTTTGTTGCATAACGCCAAATAAAATAAGCGAATAAGTACAGTAAAAGTTCCAAAACGAAATAGTGGTTTGTAAAAAGAAAATAGAACTTAAGCACAATAAAAGGTGAAGGAAGTATAACGCAACAAACAATGTTAAAAAATGCATAAACAGAGATACACATGCGTAAACGTACACGCACGCAGATGATACACACATACGTTTACATACATACACACAGGTTCACACACGTGCATATACATACACATAGATATAAACATACATACATACATACCTACATGCATACATACATACATGCATGCATTCACACATACACACACACGGATGCAAACCTATGTATACATACATACAGATACGCACACACATAGCCATTTGCAGGCATGCATATAGATACACACATATATAAGCCATAAAAGCAGATACACGATTGCATATACGGACACACACGTACATACGTATTACTACATACAGATACACGCGTACCTATACATAGATGCTCGCATATGCATACAAGTATACGCATAGGTACACACATATGCACAGATATACACACACATAGAATACACGTAAATGCGTACAAACATGACTTCACCATAATACACTTTGCTGATGCAGTGCTAAAGCGCACAAAAGCACCTGGAAAATGGACGTAATAAACGTATGAAAGCTGCCCGAAAGGTGCACCTAATAGATCATAAACGGCTTCAGAAAAGGCCAGTTTGTACGGAACCGTTTTGGTGCTATCGCTATTGAACAAAGAGGTGCGAATTGCGTCTACTTTCGTGGCTCTTTTTCTGTGTGTCCCTTTTAAAAAGAGTCATTAGCCTCAGAGATATGTAATTACGTTTATGAAGTAGCTTTGCATAGCGATTTGCAGTAACGCGCATTTTGCTTTTTTCTGTCAATGTGACTGCACACTTTTACAGTTGGCTTATGTATGCAATTTTCGTGTATATGAGGAGTTTGTTTTGATGAATTTCACCTTTTTGGTTTTCGAAGTAATGGTACTTTACTTTAGAGTTCTTGTATCTCACTACGTTGTCACATTCAGTGAATTTCGTTCGATCGGTTTTGCGACCTAAAGGTTTGTAGATAGTTTCTGGTTTCCCTTAGCTAATGTTCGACATCTATTTTAGAAAGATCCTTTGTTTGTGTCTCAATTTATGTGTTGTCCTCAGAATAGCAAGAAAATATTGTTCAGACGCTATAAAAGTCGTATCATTTGAGCATGTTTTATAATTCACGTTTTTCTCGAATTTTTGAGACGATGGCATCTTTTTGCTATTTATTTATTCAGGATATGATCTAAACTTCATCCTGTATTTTTTCATGCGCTTTGGCGGACTGGCAAAGGCAAAGCGCATTCAGGCGGCGTTGTGTGCGTGCGCATTGTGCTTGTATCAAGTTTGTCTGTCCGCCTACCGGTAATTTCAGCCGGGGAATCGCTGGAGTCGGAGTTATGGAATTTATTTGATTTCATCTGTACTGTATGTTGACCTGTTTTAGCCAGATTAAGTCGGCTCATCTGCCCCCTGGAGAAGTTGTAGGCCTTTAGATGTTTGTACAAAGAGTTTTATGTGTTTTACGACTAGTGGGGTAGCACTGTCCACCGATCGGGTCGTAGGAGAACCAGCCTTTAACAGGTTTATACAGCGGTGGAGTCACTTGTGTAAATTTTCATCGCTTGATAACAGTCTGTGAAACGGACTGATCTGCCGCCAAGGCGCCTATCGTACTACCCCTTGACACTCATTGCCATTCTTAAGAGTATCTAATAATACCTGATAATACCACGAATACCGATTAACCTTAACTAGCCAGGAAAACCCAATAAGATAACCAAACTTCACGTTTATGGAGCGGTAAAGTGGAAATGGTAGGACGTCGACTGTTTTTACATACCCAGGCAGGCGCAGGAAATTTAACGGTTCGAGATCTTCTCCCTGCTGTTGAAGGAAATGCTGAATTTAGCTTAAATTCGTCACATTTGCTAATTTCCTTTGTTGACCGCGATGCAATTTTTTTTTTGAACTCCGAATATGTTTATAGGTGGGGTTTTAGAAGCTGCTGATAACCCTCGAGCACCAAGCGCGCAATGGCGATAAACAGTAGCAACCACTCCCGACGTTCATAACCTTTTGCACTTTTATACTCCCGTTTGCACCACACATCCCTTTTGTCCCAATATCCATCCCCGTCCTCCCCATCCCTTTTCCTCACTGTATTTAGCTTCATGAAAGATGACTTTCCACACATAGGCAATTAATACTCGATTGATTCGCTTCGCGTTGCGTAGTGGTGTGCCTTTGCACAGACTATAAGTGCACAGCAAACGGTCAATATAACGTAATGTAGCGCAGTGCGATATCAACGTGTTTGCTGGTTGCGTAGTGCTTTGCTATTGCAGAAGTTATATGAGAGCGTTTCGATCGATCGCTATGATCAATTTATCGTAAGTTATATTGCTCGTTTGATACGCAGTCGCATGTCCACTGTCATTCGTGTGGTGTGTCTCTCTTCTTTACATCCTTCTCTCTACATGCGTGCGCATTGTGCTTGTATCAGGTTTGTCTGTCCGCCTACCGGTAATTTCAGCCGGGGAATCGCTGGAGTCGGAGTTATGGAATTTATTTGATTTCATCTGTACTGTATGTTGACCTGTTTTAGCCAGATTAAGTCGGCTCATCTGCCCCCTGGAGAAGTTGTAGGCCTTTAGATGTTTGTACAAAGAGTTTTATGTGTTTTACGACTAGTGGGGTAGCACTGTCCACCGATCGGGTCGTAGGAGAACCAGCCTTTAACAGGTTTATACAGCGGTGGAGTCACTTGTGTAAATTTTCATCGCTTGATAACAGTCTGTGAAACGGACTGATCTGCCGCCAAGGCGCCTATCGTACTACCCCTTGACACTCATTGCCATTCTTAAGAGTATCTAATAATACCTGATAATACCACGAATACCGATTAACCTTAACTAGCCAGGAAAACCCAATAAGATAACCAAACTTCACGTTTATGGAGCGGTAAAGTGGAAATGGTAGGACGTCGACTGTTTTTACATACCCAGGCAGGCGCAGGAAATTTAACGGTTCGAGATCTTCTCCCTGCTGTTGAAGGAAATGCTGAATTTAGCTTAAATTCGTCACATTTGCTAATTTCCTTTGTTGACCGCGATGCAATTTTTTTTTTGAACTCCGAATATGTTTATAGGTGGGGTTTTAGAAGCTGCTGATAACCCTCGAGCACCAAGCGCGCAATGGCGATAAACAGTAGCAACCACTCCCGACGTTCATAACCTTTTGCACTTTTATACTCCCGTTTGCACCACACATCCCTTTTGTCCCAATATCCATCCCCGTCCTCCCCATCCCTTTTCCTCACTGTATTTAGCTTCATGAAAGATGACTTTCCACACATAGGCAATTAATACTCGATTGATTCGCTTCGCGTTGCGTAGTGTTGTGCCTTTGCACAGACTATAAGAGCACAGCGAACGGTCAATATAACGTAATGTAGCGCAGTGCGATATCAACGTGTTTGCTGGTTGCGTAGTGCTTTGCTATTGCAGAAGTTATATGAGAGCGTTTCGATCGATCGCTATGATCAATTTATCGTAAGTTATATTGCTCGTTTGATACGCAGTCGCATGTCCACTGTCATTCGTGTGGTGTGTCTCTCTTCTTTACATCCTTCTCTCTACAGTTATTTTTGCCTTAATATTGGCGAAAATTTGGTTCAGCGTTAAATATCTGTGACAACGAAACAGGTTGGGCAACGTGGCATGATCGTTGTCTTTCATCGCTGTCCGAAATTTGCCTGCCTTGATGATTTGGGAACCCTTGCACAACTGCATCGAACTTGTATATTAGTTGATGCGTTTGATTTACTCATAACTTCGAGAATGTACGATTCAACGTTCCAGCTGTTTTGAAGAACTGTACGTTCTCGTTCCGTGCATGCTGCTGCCTGTCTACTTTAGTGGATTTCTGTAGGAGGGAGAAGGAAGTCGTTGGCTTCGATGTTCATACGAAAGGGAAAGGGATCGGTAGATGCAATTTTGTAATTTTGTGCAGTTTTGTAATTTTGAAGGAGTTTTACTGGCAGGCAAGAGTTTCGAAAAAAAAAATGCGAAAAATGATATCATATCTACGTTTTTCCTACTTTCTTTTCCAGTTTATAAAAAAAATCATGAAAAACCCAGCTAAGTCTATGGTCTTTTCCGCCTACTGTGCTCAATAGACTTGTTTAGAATCTACGAGTCGTTTCCCTTTCTTTCGATACGTTCATGACAGCACGAACAACTTAATCACTCCAGGGAACATTATCCACTGGAGCGGTCGGTCGGCTTTTTCATATGTCGAACGATCATTCTGAAAATTAACTTTGCGAGCGAATAATCGATTGTTTGGTCGTTGTTATTTTTCACTCTTCCACCCACTGCATTCCGCCGCTCTGTTTTAAATCTCATCACAGAATGGTTCGGTTCGATGAGATGGGTGTAACTGTTGCTTATTTTAAAAGGGGGGCTTTTTTAAAGTGCGGTTTATATTTTCATTGCTGAGAGGGATAAACGATGAATGCGGTTTTTACTGCTGCGGTTATAGGACTGGATTCATGCTTTCCACTACGAACACTGTATTTCGTATGTTTTATATTTTCTATTCAATCCAGCCATACCAATTTTATTGTGAATTAGGAAAGCTGACTTTTCGCTTATGAATTTTTCTTTCAGAAAAGCATTTTTTATCTTGATCGTCTTTCTGTAGAACAGCAATAATTTGTGTTAGAAATGGTATACTTAAGCAAAACAAGGAACATGCATACGTACAGATATGCGTGCATGCATATATAGTATTAGTTGTAAAGAGTTATAAAGTCAGTGTTGCGGAATGAATTCGTTTGAAGGAGATGTGCGTTTTGCTTTTAGCCCATCGTGTTCTTCACTGGGTGGTATTAACCGTAAAAATGAGACACCAAAAGTAGATAGGACAACATCTAAATTATCTTAAAAATGCGAAAAATGATATCATATCTACGTTTTTCCTACTTTCTTTTCCAGTTTATAAAAAAACCATGAAAAACCCAGCTAAGTCTATGGTTTTTTCCGCCTACTGTGCTCAATAGACTTGTTTAGAATCTATGAGTCGTTTCCCTTTCTTTCGGTACGTTCATGACAGCACGAACAACTTAATCACTCCAGGGAACATTATCCACTGGAGCGGTCGGTCGGCTTTTTCATATGTCGAACGATCATTCTGAAAATTAACTTTGCGAGCGAATAATCGATTGTTTGGTCGTTGTTATTTTTCACTCTTCCACCCACTGCATTCCGCCGCTCTGTTTTAAATCTCATCACAGAATGGTTCGGTTCGATGAGATGGGTGTAACTGTTGCTTATTTTAAAAGGGGGGCTTTTTTAAAGTGCGGTTTATATTTTCATTGCTGAGAGGGATAAACGATGAATGCGGTTTTTACTGCTGCGGTTATAGGACTGGATTCATGCTTTCCACTACGAACACTGTATTTCGTATGTTTTATATTTTCTATTCAATCCAGCCATACCAATTTTATTGTGAATTAGGAAAGCTGACTTTTTGCTTATGAATTTTTCTTTCAGAAAAGCATTTTTTATCTTGGTCGTCTTTCTGTAGAACAGCAATAATTTGTGTTAGAAATGGTATACTTAAGCAAAACAAGGAACATGCATACGTACAGATATGCGTGCATGCATATATAGTATTAGTTGTAAAGAGTTATAAAGTCAGTGTTGCGGAATGAATTCGTTTGAAGGAGATGTGCGTTTTGCTTTTAGCCCATCGTGTTCTTCACTGGGTGGTATTAACCGTAAAAATGAGACATCAAAAGTAGATAGGACAACATCTAAATTATCTTTTTTTTTTTGCAAACAATGAAGTTTTGCTTGTTTTTCGCCAAGCCGTTCGTTCTGTTCGATTGGCCAACCGATTCTCACGACAGAAAAACGAAAAGGGTCATTAAAAAGTCGTTATGAAGTGCGCTTTCATCATCACGTAGTATTTCAGCGTGTGATTTTTTTCCGTTCCGATGCGTTTGATAGGGAACATTATCCACTCGAGCGGTCGGTCGGCTTTTTCATATGTCGAACGATTATTCTGAAAATTAACTTTGCGAGCGAACAATCGATTGTTTGGTCGTTGTTATTTTTCACTCTTCCACCCACTGCATTCCGCCGCTCTGTTTTAAATCTCATCACAGAATGGTTCGGTTCGATGAGATGGGTGTAACTGTTGCTTATTTTAAAAGGGGGGCTTTTTTAAAGTGCGGTTTATATTTTCATTGCTGAGAGGGATAAACGATGAATGCGGTTTTTACTGCTGCGGTTATAGGACTGGATTCATGCTTTCCACTACGAACACTGTATTTCGTATGTTTTATATTTTCTATTCAATCCAGCCATACCAATTTTATTGTGAATTAGGAAAGCTGACTTTTTGCTTATGAATTTTTCTTTCAGAAAAGCATTTTTTATCTTGGTCGTCTTTCTGTAGAACAGCAATAATTTGTGTTAGAAATGGTATACTTAAGCAAAACAAGGAACATGCATACGTACAGATATGCGTGCATGCATATATAGTATTAGTTGTAAAGAGTTATAAAGTCAGTGTTGCGGAATGAATTCGTTTGAAGGAGATGTGCGTTTTGCTTTTAGCCCATCGTGTTCTTCACTGGGTGGTATTAACCGTAAAAATGAGACATCAAAAGTAGATAGGACAACATCTAAATTATCTTTTTTTTTTTGCAAACAATGAAGTTTTGCTTGTTTTTCGCCAAGCCGTTCGTTCTGTTCGATTGGCCAACCGATTCTCACGACAGAAAAACGAAAAGGGTCATTAAAAAGTCGTTATGAAGTGCGCTTTCATCATCACGTAGTATTTCAGCGTGTGATTTTTTTCCGTTCCGATGCGTTTGATTTTTTTGCCTCATATCATACCGTTTGTTAAAAACCAAAATCGCCAATATTGTCGCTTTGCATGCCACTTGTCGGAATCCTAAACAAACACTTCGACAATTGTTTCCGGTGATAGTTTTTGAAGTTAAAATTTCGTTGCACACAACGTAGTAGTTATGTTGAAATGACAGTATATTTTTGTATTTAAATAATATATGCCTGCAACTTGTATATTTAGTTAGAAGTTATTCCATTTATAATTAAAAAATTAAGTATTGTTGGAAATATTTTGAATAATTTATGCTAAAGATTATCATTTAGTCATTTATCAAAGTGTAAAATTTATTCGAAAAAATCGAATCGAATCTATACGTTAAAGGTGCATTTATGTCGGCTTAAAACAGAAATATAAGTACTCAAACTGAGTCAAGAGTGAAATTTTATCTTCCACATATCTAGAATTCGTTTTGAATAGCTTTGATTAGATTTATGCTACTTTTGTTTTTATATCTTTTTTTAAAACGATACATAAGATACGTTGTTGCTGAGTTTTCTTTTAATATTATGGCAGTAAATACGAATAACTTCTGAAATTTAAAATCATTACTTAATTCTTCACGAGTCTTTATTACGTTTTTGATTTTGCTAGCATTTCATAAAACAAAATGAATGGAATAATGTTTGGAAAGTTATAAAGCGCTTTTTTGTGGAAGTGCTTAATATTTTGTGAAAGCCTTAAGTTCGAAACAATCGAGAAGTGGCAATATGCGTTTTTATATCTTTGAAACGATTATTCGTTATCAGTTGATCCTTATCCAGAAAAGTTGACTTCGAGTGTTACAACTTTTACGCGTATCCGATTGAGAATTATTGTTAAGGCAAATTTCCTTCTAGATCTTTTTTTTTCCTTCGTCCATAAAAATTTTCGGAAGATGAAAGAAGGAAAATTTCCGTCCTCTCGTCTAAAAAAATTCTCGTCGTTGTCTTTTGAATGTTGCGTTTACTTTTCGCAGAAATTTCCGTTTAAAAGACTTCGTCTATTATGTCTGTTACTATTGTGTTGTTACTAAGATGTTACTAAGATGGTTACTACTATGTCTGTTACTAAGATAGTTATGTCTGTTACTGTCTGTTTATCAGTAAGTTAAATTCCACAATTGCGCATATTCTTCATTCGGCCTATGAACTCATTATATAAGTATAGCGTATTGTTTTTGCATTTGAGAAGTACTTTCACTTCCGTTGAAGAATCATTTGAGAAATTGCTTTCTTGGTTAATTTTGTCATTTTACGATACCTTTTGGAAATTCAAAGGAAGAGCCATTATCGTTAATTTAAATTTTTGCAAGTGACGCTATTTGCAGTTTATCGATTTCTGATATGTTGGCAGTGATTTCAGGACTTAGGTAAACCAACAATAGAGATATCATCTGTTCGACGATAGCTTTCAGTGATCGCAAGATCAGTGAAAGCGATCGTTAAACAGATGATATCTCTATTGTTGGTTTAGCCAACTCCTGACATCACTGCCAACATATCAGCCTATTATGACAAGCGTGTAGACTGGTGAGGCTAGACGATTGTATCGTTTTTGCGAATGTGCATCATCCTTTATTTTTAAATATTTTTTTTCGCAACCACGTTCAACTGTTTTATAGCGGAGTTTTTGCGTTCAAAGTGAAATCGGTATGATTATAACGGATTTAAAAAGAGTCGATCCGCAACGAATGTGATGACTTTTATTTTAACAAGTAACAACATTTGTTGCGATGTCATTCATTACACTTCTTCAGTAACTTAACACAAAAAGTTTCACCAAGTTTTGTTGTTTCGGCGCTAAAATATAGACAAGCTCATCTCAGAGATGATTCTCCTTTCACGTGTTCATTTGGCCGTTGCCTGCGTCGAATCAATTCGAATTGTTGATGTAGTCAAAGTATAAACCCATTGTGTTCTGAATGCTATGCGCTCCACTTCTTCGAGAAAATTACGATTACTGGACCGTGCCTCCGAATTTTAGTTTACCTATTCATATGAAAACTATGAGCTGTTTTGTTCTAGGAAATGGCTTCAGTACTCCAATTTCCTGCTGGAAAATGATTGGAATATATTTGCACATTTTTTAAATAGTGCCTTGTTGAAGTACTCTGTGTATAGAAAGTTCAGATACTTTCTGATAAGTTAGCATCGAGAACAGATAATTATTTAATTAATTAATCGCGCTTCATTAAAGCAGTGCTTTACATATGTGAGATTTGTTTCGAGAATTTCTGATATGCTCTGCTGTAATGGAGTAATGCGCATTTAGGCGAACGTATAACCATTTAATGGAAAGTCACTTTCTGTCCTCTCCATATACTCGCAATCTGGTCGCCGTATTTCGCTGCTGTTATGAGAAATACGCATACCCGTACTTTTTTTTTTCATGTTGGTCTCCTTATCCACTGCTTCCGTTCTCTTCTGCTCAAGAGCTGGCCAAGCGCGCTCGGAGTTGTGCGCTTACTCAACGGATGGCCAGCTCTCTTGATGCTTTTCGTCTTGGGCGGTGAGCTGGTAGGTACAGGAAGTAACGGTGATGTCTCATTTGTATTCTAAATAACTATTTCCAACCATTCGATTTGTTTTGGGTTCGATTCTTTGTGTTTGATTTCTTGAGTTTTTTTTCGATGCTTATCATTAATGTTTTCATTTTTGTTTCTTTTCTAGTTAGGCGTCGATAATGAAATAGCTGATTGGGAAAGCGATATACCTTATCAGAACGAAGTGCTTTTGTTTTCGATTTTTAATGCATTTTTTTGGGTTTATTCAGCAGAAAGGATAATGCATAGCGCGCGCGCGCAGTACGGTATAAGTTCATGGTGTGTGTGAAAGAACAGCTGTGTGTATAAAGCGAAACGAAACACGGAATTCTTTTCTTAGCATGAATGAGTGTTGCCATCGTTGTTCCTTGGAAGCTTCCTTTCTTCGTACCTGAGTTGTGGCGAACGTGTTTTACGTAGTAATTTAACTTAATTCACTTTGACTAGATCGGATGTTATTCTTATTTTAGATAAATGTCCGAAATTCAGGTGAAAGAAATATATTACAGGAATTGTCACTATGTACATTTACGAGAACTGATATTGCGTATCGATTGAGCGAGTGCATATACATTACAAAATTTAGTGGAAGGGCATGTTTTAATTGAATTTTAGCGTCTTGCAAATGCGCAAACAATTCACTCGTTTTGAACTTACCTAGGAGTTAGTATGTTGAATTATATTCGTTCTCGCCTAAGTAGGCCGCAGATCAGATCGTGCGATCGACAGAATATGCGCTATTGTCAACTGTTTCTGATCTGTATGCCTCGGAAATTAAAGTTGCTGGATGGGGTGGTAAAGTAGCTGAGAAGTATGCGTTGATCGATTTCATTGTGATTCGTAATAAAATCTATGGTAATATCAAATTGAAATATCCGATAGTATCGAATAATCACTTTTGGAATAAAGGATAACCATTTATTGGACACTGTTCACATCTTATGTCGCGCTCTACCTTAGTTATGCGATGTTCGATTTGCGCGTTTTTTTTTTCGACAGCAACCAACAAATCGAATAATCACTTTTGAAATAAAGGATACCATTTTCCTCCTTTCATTCTTGTCAGTTTTCTCAGATGAAATGTCAGTTTTCTCATTAACTGCTGATAATTCAGGTTAACACAAACCCGAATAATACCTATAACCGAATAATACCTAACACAAACCCGAATAAACCCGAATAATAATACCTATTCGGGTTTGTGTTATTTCTCAAGGTTGACAATTCTGCATGATTATCTTTCGTTTTTTTTTCTTCCATCGTGCAAACATCGCAATTTTCTTCAGAAGGTATCGGCTTAAATGCAACACTTCGCTCGTTATAGTACGAAGAGAATGTAAACGAAGATTCTTTCTTATTGTTTGCACGTAGTTGTAATGTTGTTATCTGACTAACGACGCATACATTAAACACTTACCGCGTATCGATAGGCTTGCGTGTAAAGAAAAACACAAATAAGAACGTTGGAAAATATAATCGTAAATGAGGAGAGTGCGACGTTGAGCCAATCGCTGGTACGCTGAAGCTGATAAGTTGATAAGAATAGTGTGGATGAACATCAGAGAGCGAGAGGCGGGTTTGAGTGGGCCCTATTTAGTTGGACTCTTAGAGCTGCTCCGAACGCCTATTCGACTTTTTTGTCGTCCAACAGGGCATCTATAGGTTCAATTCTGCTGACGCTGTTGATTCTGTGGTCTGTGTTTCCTGATATCGAATAGTGCGATTTCTGGAAGATGCCACAGACTCACGCAAACGAGGCTCAACACGCTGCACATGCTACACATGCCGAGCACGCGGACACTCATCCTGAACAACATCCTGATGAACCACCAAGCAAAAAGTATTTATTCTTAATATCACATGTCCGACTTTTCCTTTTGTAGCTTCTTTTTTCTTGTTTTCGACTTCATCATCGTGACTAGGCCGCAGTATCAGGAGCGAGTAGTAGAAGGGGAAGGGCTTTAGTGCTGACTGATGCTAAATTGCACGCGATATTATCTGATTCGCCTAACCTCTAATGAATTAAACTGCATATCGTTACATGCAGCCTCGCAGGGTACAGAACTATTTCAGCCGTCTGTCTTTTAGTGAGCTCTCCCTGGCCGACTAGTAGAGCCTTTGAACGCATATAGGAAGAACAAAGGCTGCGTGATTAAGAAACTAAATTTATAAACTCATACTAGCAGAGTACAAAATTCATCCTATGGGTGCATTTCTGTTATGCCCATCGTTATATGGTTCTGGTGGCTGTTATCTCCTTTGGACTCAATCCGGTCTTGGTAGATTTTTACGTTCTGTTACTAAACATTTGAGCCATTCTTCCTGTACTTTTTTTTCAGCATATCTAGGTTTCCGGGGCCGCAGTAGCTCAGTGGTAGAGCCCCCGCTTTGCATGCGGGGAGACCTGGGTTCGATTCCCGGCTGCTTCCCACCATACCACTGACAGTCCAGCTAGCGGGTGGTATTAATAACTAGCTAAAACAGCCAAAGGGATGGGTGTTGCTCGGCGTGCGATTGCCTGAGTAACACCGAGACATCGCACTGATGGCCCGAGCGGTAAGAATAAGAATAAGAATAAGAGTATTTAGATTTCCAGTTAACTTTTGATTCGGCTTCACCTAAAAAACCTTGATGTCCTAGAAAGTAAAGAATTTCGTAATAAAGCCTTAAGATGAATTGGTTATAATTACGGTGTAAATGTTGAACAGCAAATCGAAAATTTATAATAACGGAGCAGGCGATGAGCAACAAATCAAAATATCTTGTATCGGTTTCCTTCTCATCCTGATCAGTTTCGGGGGAGCCCCGGAGCCTAGCAACATTTGAACGTGATTATTGCCTATCTGAATCCAGTATTAAGCGGCGTTTGATGTTGATGGTTACAAAGCGTGAACCGAAATTTTTCGCACATTTAATTTATATGTTAGATAAGAAGTGCATCCGATTGGCCGTTCACTACACGTTCAGTAACGGAATTTATTTTTCGACCGAATTATTTCCAAAAGGACATCCCAGTAAATTCCTCACCGAGTCCATCTTCGGAGTTGCATAACAGCAGCTGATGCTTAGGTGGTTTTACAGTTATCAGAACGGAATCATCATGAACGCTCAGAGATGTTTCATACAGTTCATAATTTTCGAGTTACCCATTCTTGAAGTTTTCGTTATCTCTTTCAAATGGAATTTTTAATGCTTTAATGCTTACATAAACTCGTCTAACTTGCTGCTTATAGCAAAAGAATAAGGAGTGAATGATATATGTCAAATATAGAAATGGTGAAGCTGTCGCAGCGGATACAAACGTTATCTAGTGAAGGGCAAAGTAAAGTAGAGGGGCAGCAACGAGAGTGTTGTTGAGGGCGTCGAATAACCAGGATTTAAGTTGGCTCTCACTGTAATATTTTTTTTCTGTGTCTGTTCATTAAATTGAGCGCCTGTGTTATGGCAGCCAACTGTAAGTGAAATATTTCAACTGACAAGCGTGCAATGTCGTAACAGAGCTTGCATTAGGGTGCTGCCCTCGTCGCGTTTTTTTTTGCAATCTATTTGACCGATTTTTAGAGTGTTTTTTGTAGAGTTCCTGTGCGTCGTACACCATCATTTAACGATACGCTAATGAAAAAAAAACGGCTTATGTCTTATCATTGGTGTTGACTTTTTTTCCGTCACTATATGCTTAATTGCTGAAGAGCATCAATTCGTTTTGGACAACGAGCTTATGAAATGTATGAGTAGTAAGTAGGTTCCCTCTGGCTGTATTGGAACTGTACATGCATCGAGGGCGGCGAACCTTGCGTCTCGCGCTCATCAGAGTTCCCAAATCGAACATTGGCCTATTTGCAAATTTCGCGATAACGAACAAAATCTGGACTTTTGAAACGCTTTTTCTAAATCACAAATATTTTTTTTGCTTTGCTTACGGTTCCTTTTGTCCCATCTGAAACGTGCAAAAATAACGTTAGAACAATCAGAAAATGAGGTTAGTTGGTACACAGGCCAAGGCGGGTAGCTTCGTTTGATTAGGTTTCCCTGACTACGGTGCAATTACCATACGGCTCCGGTCTTACCCTATGTTGTTTGCAGTATCGTTTGTTTGGTGTTCTGACCTCATTGTTGAAGCTTGTTCTGCGCTTCCAGAGAGAGATATTAGTAGAATTCAATGACATAGCTGCGCCAAAAAAAAAACGTTTTTGATAGTACTGTACTGTACTGCCTCGTACCGCGGCACAGTACGGTGTTCATATCAAAATGGAGTTCTGAGGTGCAGTCCGTTATTCATAAATAATAAAAAAAAAGAATTAAATACTGCTATCATTTGTGTTACCCTAACAAAGAATATTTTTATTTTTCATAATGTCCTATATTAAAGTGTGAAACGGTATGCACACCAAGGTATAATTGGTAGGTACAGTGCCGCACTCATGGCGTGTTTCTGGATGTAGTGAAGACTCGTACTAGTGTATTACAAAATGGTCTAGTGACGGTATTGGTAGAAATATAAATCCACATGCCTAAATAGAGTGAATTATCCTATTGTGCCGTAACGATGGGTTGATCATTCGATAGCTAAGCGTATGTGGTCCTATAGCCTATGGAGTGGTCTGCATATATTTTCGCTACTGCAGGAGTTGACTTATTTTCTTTTCTGTACTACGACATGCTGTATGACCCCATTCTGCAAACTCTATGCTTTTCCTTCTCGCGCACCATATCATAACGATTTACCGGAAACGTTTATAAAATTCTTGGTTTAGCTATATTGCATGAAGTTTGTCTAAAGAACTTCTCTACTAATTCTTATATACACAACAAATTTTTTCTTTGTTCGGGAACTCCGAAGCGCATTACAATAGACAAAGGAAGGGATATTTCCATAAAACCAGTTGTCTATTCTGTATTTATTCTGCAAAGAATGTACTTCACTGATGATGTTTGAGAAAGCCAGTTTATCATTGAGAAATATTCGCGTGCAGATTTCACTAACGAAAATGTGAAGGCGGTAAAGGTAAACAGTTTTCAGTGTAATTTAAAATACAATTTAAGGTAAACACGTTCGCTTTCGGGTTACAATGCTATCATTCGATTAGTCGCTGCTGTATGGCTTTGTTCAAAGTTCAAATATTGTTTGCTTGTAAACGTGCCATCATTGCATAGGCTGCTTTTATTTGCTCCTCTTAGACCGTAAGCGAAACTCATTAAATGCTTCAGGCGCAACATCCGTCAAATGGCAACAGTCACGAGGAAAATAATCTCAACACCGAAAGCACCTGCTGCTATTGGACCGTACAGGTGAACGAACTTGTTTCACTTCGCTTTTCGGTTTCGCACGATTAGCAGTTTGTTGCGAGAGAGAAAAAAATATTAGTTTTTTAGAAAATTGTAACAGTTATCGTAGACAGTAAAAAGCTAGATGAGAATTTCACTGTTGAAAAAATGATGGAGGTGATAGAAAATGCGTAAAAGGAAGTTATAACATAAAATATTTATTCACAATAGTAAATAAAATATCGGAAATGAATCACATAATCTTTTACGTGGAGCCGGTGAAAATCTAAAACCTTTTGTGGCACTGCTTTTGGAAATTGAAAACCGATGTAAAGCTAAACAATACATATTTTGCAGTCAGGCGGTGTTGGTTGATAAGACGCTTTACATTAGTGGCTCGCTTGGTCTTGTTCCTGAAACAGGCAAATTCCCCAGTGACTGTGTGAAGGCACAGACCGAGCAATCACTCAAGAACATTGGTGCAATCCTTGAGGCGGCTGGCTCTTCTTATGATAACGGTAATGTGCATTTTCTTTTCGAATTCAGTTCATTTGCAATTGTTTCTTAGCTAGAGATCGTTTTCTTACAAATACGAATAGCATGCAGAGTATAGGAAGAACCAGAGATCTTCTCATGAAAATTTCTCGAATATTTTAGACTACAGTGAGTAAGCCGTTACGCTGAGGCGAAAACGAAGTGTGGATCTCTGAACTGAATAAATTGTCGTTTTGAGCAGTGCAATAAATTGTCGTTTGAACTAAATAACTAAATAAATTGTTGTTTATTTTCGTTTATTATTTAACTGAAAAATAGTGCATTGGCATGATTGGTCCACTTCTTAGAACGTGATGAACTTTAGCAATGATTCATCTTGAGAAACAGGAAGATTGTTTACGAGAGCAAGCTTTCCCGAAATCTATATATCCAGATATGGAATTGATTTTTTTGCTAAACAATTTCACCGCTTCTTAATATTTGGATCTTGTTTTGTCGAACATCATCAGCAGAAACTAGACGAGCGTTGTATCAGATGCTCGAAATTCTGAGTGCTTCTGAAACAGTATAATGTTTATGTCTCAGTTGCATGATTTCCTGAAAAATTTCCTGAAAAGGATATACTTTTATGCGAGGTTTAACCACTGCATTTGTAGTTGTGAAAACGACAGTGCTACTCGCCGACATGAATGACTTCGCTACGGTTAACGACATTTATAAGAATTTTTTCAAAAAGAATTTCCCTGCCCGATGTGCTTACCAGGTTTGTATTATAGATACGGATTACGTGCTTTCAGTTTACATTGCCATTAAAAAACTATTCGAAAAATCTAACAAAATTCTTATCTAATGTTATTTATTGGCATATTACTCCGCAGATGCATGTTCGTAAAAACATTCGTTGTCATGCAGCTTAAATTGTGAAATGCGTAAATTCAGAAGATGGTAGACCTTTTCTTATGACGTTTCGGCTGCTTGAGCCGTAGTCATAGCACAGTGGCCTCAAACAGGGGTAACTAAACTTTTCATTACCCAATTTTAGAGGCCACTATGCTATGATTATGGCTCAAAGAGTCACAGTATCAGCGCAGAAAGTTTACCGTCTTCTGAGTTGACGAACTTCATCGTTCTCAACTGCATAACAATCAATATTTCAACTAAACACTAGGTGAAAAGGTTACAACACTGCGTCCTTAGTGCAGCATCGACTTCCTGTTATGTTTACATGTGATGATGTTGTGATATTCCTCATGCAATTTCAGTTTTAACGTAATGCAGTAAAGTAATAGTACGCTGTACATAGGACCGGCACTTCTGTTGCAGTTGCTATAGATCTTTAAAGGTGGAAGGCCGAGTAAGAAACTGAGCATAAATAGCTAGTTTGAAGACCAAAGGAACCAATTTGTTCTTTGCATCTTCTGTCTTTGAAGAAAAGAATTTTATAAATAAAGCTTATGAAAAGGGGAGAGGAATAAGTAATATATGGCAAACTACATTCTGAAGTAAGCCTAATAGGTTTATATGAAACTGTTGATATGAGACCCTGGCGCCTTGGTATATGAGAGTAGGTGTGACATAGCAGAATTTGTGAACGCACATATTCTATGGAACAGTTGAACGAAAATGCTTAAAATTTCATTGCGCAGTTGGCTTTTTAAGACCAGCTGATCGGCTGCTTCAGATTGGTTGGTAGGTATTTGTCAGTTTATCTAATATTCATTTCTGATTGTGCCACTTCTGATCATATAGCGTGTAAGAGAAGTTTTAGCTCAGATCACGCTATTGTTAAGTAAATCATGATGAATTACAGGTAGCCGCGTTGCCGAAGAACGCTCGTGTCGAAATCGAAGCGGTGGCGATTGTTGGTGAAATGACTGACGCTTAAATTCCAAAGTTTCATATCATCGGTCCATCTGCATATCGTCGTTGTCTTCATTTGTTGTAGTTGAATTTTACTGAGAAACCGTACGCACTTAATTGAAATTGTCTCTCTCCTGAAAAGAACATTAAGCTGCAATGAAGCGCCTAATGTTGAGTTGGTCTTGAAGCGTTTGCCGCTTGAATATCTTCACTCTCTATAGCTTAACTGATTATAAAATACTTTCCATTTTTTGGAGTTCTCTTACGGTGATATATATCATCAATGGGAAGCAGTTTCTACAATGTTGTTCTTCTCATGGGAGAGTCATTGGGGCTTTTGAAAATAGGTGATTCAGAAATGAAGGGATGCAGAATGGGCGTTTTTTTTTTTGTTTTATCAGACCACATAGCTATCGCCCGATATAAACTTATTTTTAATGACGTTTTAGTGCCTCTGATAAAATCCCCTCTCAAACGCGTATACTCGAGTTACGTGTTAGGGGCATTGAAATTTTTTTTAAAGTTCTTGCAGCTATGAGAGAGAGAAGCGGAAAGATTAAGCTAAAGATGAGAAAGTAATTTTGTTCTGATTCGACTGATTCGGGTAGTTAATGTTTCTGATATAATCTATTCGTTGCTATGTCGGTTTGCTGCCAAGTGGAATTCACTGATAAAAATAAATCTTCCATCAAGACTGTCGTAGTGCCACGCGTTAAACATAGAATTTTACCAAATCAGCGTTAGCATCGAAAAGTCATATTAGTGCAGTGCATGGTATCGCAAAGTAATATATGAGATGAAGCTGAAAGATTTAGAAACAACCTCATTTTAATTATTATCACTTAAGTGAGGTCCTGTTTGTGAACGTTAAGCAAATGAGGATTGAACTGGAACACGGAATAACTGGTTGATGATTGCGATGAAGTTAGTCTGAATAGCCGAATAAATAATGTTAACGCGATGGCTTCAATAAGACTGACTCGTCAACTTGATATATTATGCAAAACATGACGTATAAGCACAAAACTGGCGTACTGTTCGGAAGTCAAGGACTCGATAGGGACGTTTTTGCAAAGGAAGGCGGATTCCATGATCATATGAAGTTTAATCACGGAAATCGAATAATTGTTGTTGTTCACGGTCAGTCATTTTTCCAAATTATTCAGTTATGTGCCAAAAATCTGATCTAAAAGAAATCACTCGACCTCTTTCACATGCGACTTCAGCAACTGTATAATCGTCGCCAAGCGTGTAATGGAAAAGCCTTCATTGTTTTCTGAATATTAATATGGCGAATTCATGTAGTGATTCGGAGTGCAATGAGTGCGAAATCATATCGAGAAAGCTGCCATATGTGGCGCGTGAGTTTTTTTGCGACGACATCCCACCGGTACTTGCACGATGCTGAAAACAGTGAAATGCATTCATTTCGAGTCGGCTACGCAGATTCTTCATTGATCTTCCTGTCATCCAGTTTTAATCCACTCCGACGGACTTTGAATATGGAGTTTTTAATGGTTCCGAGGTGGGCAAACCAAATCCGGAGACTGGTAAATCGGTGTGGTATTTCGTAGCGGTATAAATCATGTCCAGCATGTTCAGTCGATGTAACGGTAATGGTTTGCAAACTGAAACCACTTTGAATACATGCCAAGCACTGGCACGATTCTCTTTGGCGACTCATCTGTTAAACATTTACGACTTTCGTCATTTGCGAGCGGTTTCTTAAACTATTCGCAAATAACGAAAATTCATATTTTATCTGTTCTTGTCGCTCATACAGATAAATCGTATACTAAAAACCAATTTATTTTTGCGATTCGATCGAGCTACTATGTAGCGCAACTAGTCGTAAGACGTATACGACTTTTTTACCGTTTTTGAGGAACTGTAATCCATAAATGCATGAGTTGATTTGAAACAGAATTGATACATAAACAAAGAAAATTATTTGATGACGACAAAACAATTATTATTTTACTCTCTGTTATTTAATATTTCATGAGTACGAAACGAACGGGATGAAGAAGAGTTTGTGAATCATCGCTTTCATAGAAATGGATTCAACAAGCGACACATACATCAAATAAAAGATAATAGATTGTAAGTCGAGAAAGATTAGAAGCAAAGATATATCGGTTATCACACAAATAAATCTATCAGAATAAAGCACAAACGAATTGTATATTTTAACATTTGTAGATTTTAAATGAAAATTGAGTCTCTTTTGATATAGAATAAGTATCGAGATTGATCACTTTGAAGCGAATTCGTTCCCTAACAATAGTGTTACTCGAATTTGTTAAATCGAACGAAACCGTCCTTATAAGTTGTAGAACTGATCCGCTGATGTCTGAACACCTACTTGTTCTCAACAAGCCGCAAGCTTACATTCGCAGCCTTATAAACATGCCCTTCTGTTTTTATCTCAAATATGTTAATTGAACCGCAATCTTCAAAAAGCTGCTTCACAGATCCATTCCGAATCCTGAAAGCGATGAGTTGAAAGCAGCTAACCCTCCGGGAGAAGCTGTGCACTTCGGCTTCCATCCGATACGATCGGAGGTCGATCGACTAAACATTAGTTGGACGTTGCAGAGCACAGCTTTTGTTCCCCGCAGCAATCCGTTTGGCCGAATTATAAACAGTTATCGTCGTTCCCGCTATGTTTTTTTGACATTAAATCACTTTGCATCTTTTTTCTCGAGTATTTATTTCCCGACATATTTCAATTTTTTTACATATCCTCTGAAACTTTACGAAAATTTCTTTCATCTCTTTCGTGGCATAAGCGTAAGTGATGTCCCTAGCGTGTACATATGAAGTTTAAAGAGTCTAGCTTCATTGGTCCCTCACTTAAAATACCAGAAAGGCATACCTGCTACATATTCACAGAGTCGACGTTGCCATAGAGATCTTTGCAAATTGCTAATTTTCCAAAACGCATAGAAACGAAGAGGTAGAAAAGTAGACGAAAATGCGCATTCTAGAGGTTGCGTATGTTGAAGAGGGGATCCATCTTGGGCGGAGAAGGAGACCATTAGGTAACCATCAGTAAGTTTGGAGCTCACTCACCTCCCCACAGTCTTGCACTTCCCCTCCCATGCAGGCGACAGTATATTTGGCGTGTGCGCTTCGTCCCCTACTGTTGGGAGATGAATTCGCTTCAAAGTGATCAAGCTCGATAAAAAATAGCGTGAAGCAGTTGTTTACTTCTGTGGACTGTGTTGATAAAACCATTGGAGCTTCCTGATTTATGGGTTGGTTCGCTAAATCATGAAGTGTGTCTGGCATGACCTTTATGTCACCGTCATTTATGAGTTAGTGCAACAAAGGTATACAACGGCAGGTGTAATTTCATCGATTCCCGTCATCCATGCAGCTGACAACCATATGCACACATGATTGTTGTGACCAGTTTCGGAACGCCTGGTGGTCAGCCTGCTGGCGATCCGTTGGAGAAGCAGCCGAGAGTTGAACACGGGTCTTCGCATATCAGGCGAAGGCTCTATCGCTGAGCTGCTTCCACCCTTATGAATTAGTAAGTAAATTAAAACGTGATTCACTTAAGAGATGAACAGTTACAAATGCAATTGGGAATGTATCGCACGTGGGAGGGGAACTGCATGATGTTCATGGCTAGGTATCGAAATAAGCAACAGTGCATAATCAGGAGGTTGGAGCGACGTGTACCTCTGCTGGTTCCATCCATCACATCGACCGACATCATGAATTGCTCGCAAATAGTGGAAAGTCTTGTTATTTGTTTTGATTAATTCGCAATTTGCAAGCTGCACTGTGGAGTCATTTTTCTGCTCAATTGTGTCTCTGCCCATGTGTATGTCTGTCTACCCGGTGGTTTCAACTGATGAACCATTAAAAATAAATTTATGAAATTTAACAGTTATAGTCTACGCTGTAGGGCCTATCATTATTCTAGTTGAAAACCATTTCATCGGTTAGGGGTGTAGCCGTCTTCAAGAGAATTAAGTTTTGCTTGGTTTTTGCAGCCGGTCGGATGGCAGGAGAGGATTCTTTAATGGATGTTTTGCACGAACGGTCGGGTCATTTAGAATATGTGACTGCGGCATTTGTTCGGATTTTAGGAAATCGATCAGCTTGATGATTGAAGATAACAAAAGTCTATCTAAAACAGGGGGAATGTCAGGTGGATAAGCTGAGGAATCAAACACAGACGAAGTTAGCTGACGACAGCGAGGTTCGGTAGACGAACCCAACCGCGGGCAGAACCGACTGATTACAGCGAGATTCGTGAGATTGACCAGTCGACTGTTGACGGCGTCGGTTGAGAATGATACGCGACGATGACTAGCAGGGTCTCGGCGACCCTAGTGAGGCATACTGCGCGATGTCCATCCTTGTTCGCGCTTCCATTTTATGTGGTTCTTTATCAGAGTGCTGCCTATCGTCTGACGGTAATGCATGTCCCGGAACGGAAGTCACTCGGCATTTCTCAATCGTTTGAGACGCTCTTTGAATCATCATTAAGAGATATTTGAATTTTCGCCGTTCTATATGAGTCGTCTTTGCGCTGGCTCATTCATCGCTTTTTTTTGCAGCCTTGAGTATTCGAAGCTGCGCGTTTTGCGGCCATCTTCGACACTACAACTCATCACGCACTGCTGCATCAAAGAGAACACTCACCCCCTTGACGGTCGAACTGATTCTTGCATTCGCTTGCCACTGTCGACCAGAAACATCTAATATCAATGCTTTTATTGCTCACGCGCTCAAGTGGCCACGTCAATGGCCATGCCAATGTCACACTTGCTCGTGCCCGAGTACATGATTCGCGAGTCAACGCCGCAAGCTGGTCAAACCTCAAACTAGAGTAGTCACATTTCACCATTCTGAAGGCTGCGCACGCATCCTGAGCGGCTGTCGGTGGGTGCCATGAAAATATATGCCACGCCACCGTTAGACACAGCCGCAGGCGTCACGCAAATATATGCTGCGCAAGCGTTACGCATAGTTGTTGATGCCGCACAAGTATTTACCACGCGACCGTTAGACGTAGCCACAGGTGTCACGCAAATATACGCTGCGTGACCTGTTGGCATAAATTCCACGTGATACAAATACACGGCGTTCGACCATTACACTTGGTCTCCGGAGCGTCCACAAAATTGATTGTAAACACTTTGAGGAATCCTAGTCCTAACGAAGATGAGCAACAGAGTATGCGATTTTCTCTTATTTAGACTACACTAGGATACGATGGCCATGGCTCTACCCTACCTTTTCACAAAGGCTCGCGCACTGCCATAGAACGCTGAAAGTAGGACCGAATAAGAAGCAATAAAATACTGATATTCGCAAAACTGCACGATTTAAAAAGCAACATCATTTATTTCCCGAACAAACTGTTTATACGATTTGCCATTAATCATCCATTTCATAGTGTTTTTCAGTTCAGAACTTTCCTCTTAGAAATAAATGAAAAGATGTGAATATCGCATAGCTAGCAAAGGTATATTATGACGGGGGAATTAGTTCAAGAAAAAGATGTAAATAACGTTCAACAATGAAAAGCAATCGCGATAAATGAAGGGATGCCTAGACAGCATAGGCATCGAAATATTTTGTTTTATTAGCAGCTAGAAAAATCAGTATGATTATCGGGAAAAATTTATGAAAGAGCGAAATCAACGATTTGCTGTCCAATTATGACTTCATTTACAACGATATCAACAACGCTTAAGTTCGTATGATAAAGCGCAATGAACTCTTGCAAATAGTCAGCGACTATAGAGTGAACTGCCAATCTTTTGAATAAACCAATTGGAACAACTCGACGAAGTGAAAATGAGAAACAAAATGATGTACAGTGAATTTATTCATATTATCATGAGAACAGAAAAGAAACGCACTCATGCGTATAAACCACGTTAAGTGAGAAATGCGAAAGGCAAAGATGCTTATAAAAGCGAACGAAAAAGCACATCGTTGAGCGCAGCACAATTTATAATGTTTACCAAATGCTGTTTAAGAAACTTGTGATGCGATGCCTAAATTTCCTCGTTCCCATATTCTCAAACTCACACAACTTCTGCTTTGTTTTTTCGTGAGTGATCTCTACAACGTTCTATGGGCAACTTCAGCTAGCTGCTGCTGTCTTCTTCTGAGAGCAATTTGTAGGCGCGGAATTCAAGAGCGAAGTACAACGCAATAGGTTTGGGATAGATTCCACACATTGTCGTCGTGTCGATTAAAATGAGCCGGAAATGGAAAACGATTTTCACAGATGGAATGAACCGTGCAAAAAGAACATGCTAAAGTTATGCGCAGAAAAGTGCTCCAGTATAACAAAATGACTGATATAAGTTGACAATACGCGCAAAGATATAAACTCGCTTTTTAATTTGCTTCTGCAAATTTCAAAAAAAGGCATTAAAAAGGTTTGATATGTAAAATTGGAGTCGCAAATGAAGCGTGGTAGCAAAATTTGTCTCATCAAGTTATATCCTTCAAGGTGTGAGCTGCCTCATACAAATTTACGATAAGCCGAGACGGTACGGTGTATGGGTAATGATGATGAGTCAGTCATTTTCGCGTTTCTTATTTATAGCTATTCTATCGACTTCGCCCTTTCACTTGCCTCTCCTCTCGCGTTGTACAAAGACCGTCTTTAAAGCTCTTCTAAGAATACAACACCAAAAAATCAAAATTTTAGGCAGTATTCTACATCACAACTTATTATGACTCGCATTCAGACTGCAACACCTCATACACTACTGCCCACCAACACGCTATCTGAACTTCCACACACTAGTATGTTTCCCGTGAAGCCGTCGATGCCTATCGTCCTGGTTTTGCCCTACTGTACATTTAACAGTTAACTGTAAGGTAAGGAATGCGAAACGAATACGCGCAAGCCGTCTGTGGTTGTCAGCTAACGTGAATGTGCATGAGCCACATGTGCTCCGTTACACTGAGCGTAGCGCGTCCACCTGTTTTTCTGGAACAGAGAAGCTATTTGTTTGGCGTGCATCATCGCATGTGAAGCGATCATTTGCCTCTGAGATTGCTAAGAAATGCACTCGTTTTCTGTGCTTATACAGAAGAGGAAAGAAAAAGAGAAATAAAGAAACAAAACCGAGAAAACCTGGGAGGAGATAAAAGAGCCGAAATGAATTTAAAAGAAAAAAAAAGAACAAAACAAAACAAAAACAGGAAAAAGGGATATGTTCAGAGGGGACGAGAGGTTGCAACTCCATTATAACTGAGTAAGGCGAGGTAGTTTGGCACTGGTAAAATAGTTTACAACCTTGATAGCTTGCAAAACTGTGATCTTTTTATGGTGACAAGTAAACGGGGACGTATCGCCAAAATGAAAGAGCGATCATGAAACTACGTCATAGGATTTCCGGTTTTCCAAATTCTTAGGACGCGTTGTAGGTGATCCCTACAAAAGTCCAATTGTCTCACAAAATCATAGCTTAATCTCAGTCTCATAAAACATTTTCTTTTTTGTTTTAACGAAAGGTTTCATCACTTAGAGCAGAAGATCAAGTACTTTTCTTGTGGTATTTTCCGAAAAGTAAACAGTAAGTTCAGCAGTAGAATCCCGAACTTCGCCCATTATCTTCGAAAGCATCTTATGTTCGAAGCTTGCGTTATCGGGAATCAAACATAACCCGGTAGCAGTACAAATCCGCCAACAAGAACAAACTGCATGCACTGCTTATTGTTTGATAGGTATTTTTACCGTCGACGTTGGAAAACTGCGAGTGAGAAGCTGCACTGTTAGATTGTGTTTCACGTCGCAGGATCATCGATTCCAGATTTCATGGAAGGGCCGGTCGTCAAATGGAAGAGCTTCTTCTCTCGCTTTTTATTTGCTTCTGCAAATTTCAAAAAAAAGGCATTAAAAAGGTTTGATATGTAAAATTGGAGTCGCAAATGAAGCGTGGTAGCAAAATTTGTCTCATCAAGTTATATCCTTCAAGGTGTGAGCTGCCTCATACAAATTTACGATAAGCCGAGACGGTACGGTGTATGGGTAATGATGATGAGTCAGTCATTTTCGCGTTTCTTATTTATAGCTATTCTATCGACTTCGCCCTTTCACTTGCCTCTCCTCTCGCGTTGTACAAAGACCGTCTTTAAAGCTCTTCTAAAAATACAACACCAAAAAATCAAAATTTTAGGCAGTATTCTACATCACAACTTATTATGACTCGCATTCAGACTGCAACACCTCATACACTACTGCCCACCAACACGCTATCTGAACTTCCACACACTAGTATGTTTCCCGTGAAGCCGTCGATGCCTATCGTCCTGGTTTTGCCCTACTGTACATTTAACAGTTAACTGTAAGGTAAGGAATGCGAAACGAATACGCGCAAGCCGTCTGTGGTTGTCAGCTAACGTGAATGTGCATGAGCCACATGTGCTCCGTTACACTGAGCGTAGCGCGTCCACCTGTTTTTCTGGGACAGAGAAGCTATTTGTTTGGCGTGCATCATCGCATGTGAAGCGATCATTTGCCCCTGAGATTGCTAAGAAATGCACTCGTTTTCTGTGCTTATACAGAAGAGGAAAGAAAAAGAGAAATAAAGAAACAAAACCGAGAAAACCTGGGAGGAGATAAAAGAGCCGAAACGAATTTAAAAGAAAAAAAAGAACAAAACAAAACAAAAACAGGAAAAAGGGATATGTTCAGAGGGGACGAGAGGTTGCAACTCCATTATAACTGAGTAAGGCGAGGTAGTTTGGCACTGGTAAAATAGTTTACAACCTTGATAGCTTGCAAAACTGTGATCTTTTTATGGTGACAAGTAAACGGGGACGTATCGCCAAAATGAAAGAGCGATCATGAAACTACGTCATAGGATTTCCGGTTTTCCAAATTCTTAGGACGCGTTGTAGGTGATCCCTACAAAAGTCCAATTGTCTCACAAAATCATAGCTTAATCTCAGTCTCATAAAACATTTTCTTTTTTGTTTTAACGAAAGGTTTCATCACTTAGAGCAGAAGATCAAGTACTTTTCTTGTGGTATTTTCCGAAAAGTAAACAGTAAGTTCAGCAGTAGAATCCCGAACTTCGCCCATTATCTTCGAAAGCATCTTATGTTCGAAGCTTGCGTTATCGGGAATCAAACATAACCCAGTAGCAGTACAAATCCGCCAACAAGAACAAACTGCATGCACTGCTTATTGTTTGATAGGTATTTTTACCGTCGACGTTGGAAAACTGCGAGTGAGAAGCTGCACTGTTAGATTGTGTTTCACGTCGCAGGATCATCGATTCCAGATTTCATGGAAGGGCCGGTCGTCAAATGGAAGAGCTTCTTCTCTTCTCTGTGCTTTAAAGATAAGTCGCGTCTCAAAATTAAAGTGCAGCCACAGATTTTGGATGCAAAAAAAACCACATTTATTCGATTTTGGGTACTGTTAAGAACAGGTGTCCCACGTCGGCACTGATCGGTCGGCAGCGTGGCCCACCGCTGAAATCTCATGCAAGTTTGCGATGTCAAAGCCTCCCCGCCCTCCAGCAAATCAGCCGATCGTTGGATGAGGACCACGTACTATAACAGTGCCCGATTTTGTAGGCAACGTTGCTCTAATGTCATACCTACAAGTACACTTTGCGTACTTCAATATTTATTTTCAAAGCGCTTTCCGTACGAGTATTTGGACCCGTTCTTTGCTCTAACCCAATGTAAGCTTGCAGGTGTTCTGACACCAACATAGATGTATTTTTCGTACACACACGATTCCATGCAGCAATTATGCAGCTTCATAACAAAATGGTTGTGATTGCACCCCTTGCGCTCATTGCTGTCTGTGGCAAAGAGTTAGAATGATGCATACCACCAGATACAGTATACATCCACAATGAGGGTTCATAAAGCCACCAAAGCAAGCCAACATTCATTGGTAAAGGCGGTAAGCTCAATGTGCGGAAAATGAATGTGAAAAAGGCGAGATGTTTGGACGGAACATGAAGATATCACTGATTTTTAGCAAGCCTTTGTTAGCTTTTTACAACAACATATTATTTTCTACACGAACACTGAGCTGCAATAAAATAAAATCGTAAGTGCAGAGTGATCAGTTATCACTAAAGGTTGTAAGTTCATTTAATTTGTTGGGTTCAATAAAAAAGAAATTATCCAAAAGGAAAGCTAGAACCATTTATGTAAATTCATCTTTCGTTTTTCTTCCCCTTCTTCCTCCCCATGTCAAAGTCACATGGTTAGCTGGAGGAGGTGTAGTTTTCTGATGGTTATCACTACTGTAAGGAGAATGATTTGTACGTAGAAAGCGAACAAGAAAACGACATGCGTTCAAAAAACTCCCTGAATCCTATCCGGCCCTGAATCGGATCAAAGAGGCAGAATGCTAGTAACAGTGTTTGTACAGAAGCGTTCGCGTGGTTTAAATAATAAAGCTGGCGGGCATTACTTTGGGAGGCTAATGTAGTACGTTCTTGAAATCACAAAAAGTAAATTTTAAATGGTTTCGAAAAAAAAGTGTACTGATGAATTCATTCGAAAAGGACGGATATGTTAACTGCTGAGTGAGCAAATGAATGAATAAATCTTTAAAAACACAAAAAAAAAACTATAGAAGAGAGTAGTTCACTGAGCGCTTTATAAAAACACTCTTTTAGAGGAACGCAAAATCGGGATTTTTAAAAAGAAAACAACAAAACGGAAAGAATCCCAAAGTTTGAAACGAACGCATCAACGTTTGCAATCAAATTCTCCAATCGCCTTTAAATGTGATGGATAATCGAATCGAATCGAATCGAATCTTTGATTTAGTCGATAGGCAAGGACTACCTTTACGACAATACAAGATTATACAAATATGATACAAAGGGCTATAATTAGATACAATCATAATAAAAATATTACATCACAACACATCGCTACATTTCACTATTGCGAATTAATCATGAGGTTTCTGCACGTTTCATTAAATTGCAACGCTAATTGCAAATGTATGTCGTCGGTTCATTTTACTCTGCCAAATTTGGTGCTAGAACGGCGTCAATCAAGTAAAATCACGTTCGAATATGAAAATTCTGTGTGTTTCAGAACGTATGGGATCTTTGCCTCGTTTTAGAACGAATTAAATTAAATAAGGGATAGATACAACATGAGTCAAAGGCATACGAGATGATTGTAGGGCATGCAACATTATTCTAAGGCATACAGGCAAATGGATAATTCGCATATCACAAATGAGAAATTTATACAGCACAAAGGAATGAACTCTCCCTGAAAGAGGGCAAAAGAGGTAGAAAAAAAAACAGAAAGCATACGAGAAAATATAGAATACATCAAACATCAAAAAATTCTACAAAACAACCTCCATAACCACTCCAACATTACAGCGTATAGGTTTCATAAAGACAAACCTGTTGATCACATCATTTGTTTGTAAGGGTGATGTGAATAAGCGAGAAAGCGAGGAGAGAGGAATTCTTAATGTAGATTAGCACTCGTTAAGCGAATAGTGCTTGTGCGATAAGTAATGCCGTTTTGAATACTTCAGTGCGGAAGGAAATCTCGACCACTTTAAATACTCTGTTTTCAAAAAAGTTTAATTGCTTTTCACGTTTTTTGGTTCCCAACTATAAACTTGAGCCTGCTTGCTCTATTCAATGAATCTTTTTTAATTTGCTTCAACGTAATTAATCAAAATTCTCCGCAATTCAAAACTATTAAGACTGGAAACCGGAAAGCGTTTTCCATAGCAGTGTTGATAATGCAGGCGGGCGTCAGTTGAATTGCCGTCGTATCGGAATGTTTCTTAAAACAATTCGACCTTTAAAAGCCTAATCTGCAATATAGAAGGCCTAAACTCTCATAAGGCCTGCCAAAGCGTTATTATCACGAATTTCAAATTACTGAACTACGGAAGGCATAATAATGCTGGTTTCATCTCCTAATCGCGACTGTTTTCCGTAAAGATTACTTGCTGACTACTTCGTCGCAACCGAGGGCGATGATTAGAACGAATTCAAGCGGACTTTAAAATTTGAGAAACCTATCGTGACGATCGACTAATGTGCTCTCAAAAACAGCAGTTGACAATGGTTGCATAAAATGCTCTACGGCTCCATCGTTGAATTAAGGTCTGCTTCGATTCGCGTAAAACATGTAATGCTTCCATTTCTTGCTCAACCCATTCATGTTTTCTACACTCATTTTTTTGAATCCAATTAGCTGTTTTTTCCAATAAAGCTTAAATGCTCCTAACGACTCAGCTAATCCATTGGTTCAATACGAAATGCAATTGATTGGAGTGTATATCCTATCTCGCTTGTGGAATATTTCATGAAAGGACAATAACCGAGCGTCAGGCTACAAATGACCTCTATATTGTGGCTTGTGATCATATGCAATTCATGTGCCATTAGTCATCGAAAATTTATCATTCTCGATTCGAGACAGGCAATGGGTTAAAGAAGGTATATGATGATGTTGCTGTGAGGGTATATACTAAAGGACGACTAAACAATGTACTTGTAATCCTCTAACTGTAGTACGCATCATGTCTGTAACAATTAAATCATTCCCCTTTAGTGTGGCGCAGATTTTCATGGAATTGTTTTGCTCACACTCAGCACTTCTAAAGCTAACATTAGCTATAATATATTCGATTAGTTCATTCACTAAAGGTTAAGCAAAGTAATTCGTATCTGTTGGCAGATAGAATACCAGCTGAAATCATTGTGCGAAAAGATTGCGTTATTTCTGCCAATAACTGTATTCGAAAGTACGGTCACTGCTGAATAATGAACAAAAGCTTGTTTATGAAGCTTGGTTATGAATGAAAAGAAAAAGGATTTTTGATTTTCGCAGTAGCAGCAGGTGGTGTGACGAATACGTCTGCCTTGAGCGACCAATAAAAAGCCAGTTACTCGAAGCAAACTTCAGATCCTATGAAGCTTCTATCTCTAAGGATGCTTCCTGTGTTATTCGTTTGAAGCCAGTCTTCGTCAGCCATTTTCCATTCTTGCCCTCACCACTGCAATGCTTTTTTTCTTAACATAAACAGCAGAAATCGTCGCTAACGCGGATAGGGAGGGGAGGGGGAAGTAGGAGGTGGGAAACGGGTGAAAGGGAGGCCTGTGGAACTACCACTACGTTTCACTACCAGGGAAGTTTATATTTTACGTTTTTCGAGAGCGTCGGTTTCAGGAGCAAGCAAATTCAAATGTCTTGTTACTAATGCTACTTTGTAAATAATGGTAAGTTCTTTCCTTGCCCTTCCTAAAAATCGAAAAAAATTTCCGTCATCTCCAATGATTATAAAAACCAATAGTCCTTCAGATCCTAATCCGATCTTATATTTCCCACGAATGTCTGAACGGTTTCTCTGACAGGTAGCTTGAAAAATTTGCATGCAAATTTCAATTTTTTTTCCAGGTACAAAAATGTCACGCTCGATAATCGCCTTCCTACTTATTCTGTCAATTATTCTGAACAGTGGTGAGTTATATCGAATTTCTTCCACTTAGGTCGGTAGCGAGGGGGTGGGAGGAGAAGTGGGAGGGCTAAGGGAGGGGAGGTCGGCAAAAGGGGCTTGCGGAACTATCACCGCGTTTCGCTGGAAACATTTTGCGCTATATCTTACTTGTTTACTGAAAACTTTTAAAAAACTCGGACGCCACTGATTGCGAAGCACCTCCCGTGTTTGAGAAAGTAACGCAACCGATGTTCCGAATTCAAGCAATACAGGAAACAATATAAGAGGATGTTTTAAAGCTGCGTAAAAGAATAATGAGTGACGCAAAGCAAAAAATAAATATGGAGCAATTCTTGCGACGTGTAATATTAAAAAGCGCATCAACCAAGCGCTTAGCGGGCCATCCGCCTTACTGAAGAATTTCCTCTTACCGTAATAATAAACAGATTTTATATCATGAATATTCAATTGGCCGATCTCTCGTCTCACCACACGAAACAGAAGGCCCATTTTTTATTTAAAAACTGAATCAGCTCATTATGTTCGACCGGAATAAATAACCGCTACCTCTTTTATGGAAGTTTTGATTATCAGATACTTAAGGGAAGGATACTGAGTGATATGAATATTGAGTGATATCTGCCGACATATAGTTATAATTTACAGATATCTAACCCATGAAATGAAAGTTTCTTCAGTACTGGAAGTAGAAACTTTCTCGGAACCACCGGTTGCATTTTTCAAAGCAAATATATCAAAATCTAGTCCTAGGAGTTGTCCTCAAAAAAAGTCTCTGGAATTGATGATGTCGTTCTTATCGAGGTAAGCATTTCATCGGTGATGTATCCAAGATATTATTTATGTTGTTTCCGAATGATGTTCAGCGCTACGCAGGTTCAACGTGCGACATGCAAGCGATCGTCGATTTCAAGACCGAGATAACGAAAACGGTCAAAGCGTGATAACGCTTATCGAGTCATATTACAAAGTGTGAAGTTAGAGCCAAGTCGAAGCATAGAATCTTCAGCATGGGAGCTCGGGCCGATCCTTATGTAGTGTTGATATCAACCTATACCGGAAACATGGCATCACGCTAGTTTTGCTGCGAATCACTATGACAAAATATTGCACTAGCAAATGAAAGCTGGTTCACAAGCGCTCTCAGATATGGAACCAATTTTTTGCGTTTGTTGAACTGAATTGAATAAGAGTTAATGTTTGACTAATGTTATGGTTATTTCTTTCTTATTTTCGACTAATTTAGTTGTAGATGAAAGTGATGGTGCGGTTGGTGAGGTAAGAACTGGAGAATGCATAGGCTGTTCCATGGTCTGTCTGTTATTTGATGGAACAAATGGGAATTTAAATGGAATACGTCTACGTTGATATAGATGACTCATACTAACCTCAAAACTCATATCGTTCTTCTCAGTGCCAAACCTCTACCATCGCGCTAGTGCTAGTCAACGCGGATACTAAGATTTCATCGTTTTGCTAATTCTTTTAACGATTTATTGTTGATAACAACGTGCACATATCGCGAAAAGTCTTCCTCTAAAAAGTAACAAAAGTGAATGCGATTCATGTTCGATTTCATATAGATGGAAGTGTGGAAAAAAAAAGAGAAAATTATTATTTTGAAACTCTCGTAAACCATTCCCAAAAAGAGCGAAGATCGTAATCTGTATATAAAAAACAACAAAGAGTCTGCATAAAGTCTCAAAGCCATTAATGCCATTAGTTGGTACAACAATTTCAGTGACTGCGTCAGGTCATGTAAAAATTTCGGCATGTTTTCATGAGGGTTTTTCAGTATCAGGATCCGAGGTTGAATCTGCAAAAAGTGAGGAAACGATCGTTTCAGAAATGATAGAAGCAAGCACTACAGCTGTATGCACTGATGACGCCTCAGATTGTGCTCAAATGGCATCGCTTTGCTACGATCCGACCTATGAGCCCGTTCTGGCAGAACGGTGCAAGAAGACATGCGATTTCTGCGAATGCAAGGATACTGCGAACGACTGTGAACAGTTGAAGAACTATTGCAACAATTCTACGTATAAGCCAGTGATGCTGCAAAGATGCAGGAAAACCTGCGGCTTCTGTAGCGGTAATGTTTCCAAAAGGAATTTTTTTCTAAATTTAAAGATTGAAAACATCATTTCAACGTTTGTTCGCTTGGTTGTTCTGTACTTCAACTTCCATTTGTTGTCAACTGACGGACTACATGGCGCTACTTGCAAGCATTCCTCAAACCGGCCTTGCGTTTTGCTGCCTCTCTCAGCCTGCCCTCCTTGAAGTCACTGTAGTCTTTCGTCATTTTCCTTCATAATACCTTACACAGAAGCTCGTACAATAGATCTGCATTAACTTCTGATGCCATCTTCGCCTTCTTCGAAAAAGCATGAGCGTTTCTTGACTAAGACGGCATCTGATGCTTCTGGCTGCATTTGCAGTAGCAGCAGCCTTGCATTTGTTATACTTGCTGAATCGGCTGTAAGAAAAGGTTGTCTGTGAACTGCTTTGGTCTGTCACGAAGATTGCTTTGTTGCGAATCCTTCCTTATCTCTTGAAGTCGATCCTAGGCTTTGCTGTCGCAAGACAATGGTCGGAATGTACGGATACGGTCGATTCCGGGATTAAGGATACATCCGTAATCATTCGTCGCTTGTCTGTGAGAACGAAGTCGATTTCGTTGCGCGTTGCATCGCTGCGAGCTTGTCAGGTCTAACGTCTTCCGGTTCGTTTACTGAAGAATGAATTCATTACTTACACTCTGGAAGAGTCAGCGGAATCAGCGAGCCTTTGGCCTCTCTCATTTCTCGTTCCAACACCGTACCGTTCCATATAATGTTCACTGTCTTCCCCGTTTTCCAAGTTTCGCATTGAAATCGCCGAAGAAAATCCTCTATGTCGACGTTTGATGCACTGTCGCTTCTAGTACTTCGTAAAACCGTTCGACGTCTCAGTCTTCTGCTGCCGAAGTGGGTGCCTCAACTGCAATAATTTTCATCGTGGATTTTTTATCGATTCGGACAACGAGTACGCCAACAAACGAAGACATTATCTCCGTGGAGATAACCTTAGTCGTTGCCTGCGGCCGCAGAATGAATCCGACATCTCCTACACTACGTTAACGGTTGAAAATTGAAGCACTCGCCAAAATTTGGGCTAATGTTTTTGGGTAACCGTTATAACTTTAAACATTGAGCCTCAAGCGAAGTTTGAGAGGATAAAATTTTATCCTGAGAACCACAATTTTTGCATATTGCTACCTAAAGATGGCATTAAAATTAACATAAGAATTGTCGGTTTGTCCACTCTGAAAATTAACTTCTTCGAAACAGTTTCAAAGTTCAGGTGTTGCGCGCTTTCAGAATTTCATTAAACATTATCTGGGCCTCCCTCATGTGCCCAGCAGAGAAGGGAAGCGGAAATCAAATTTTGGAGTTAATGGATAAAATTTCCGTAGCATAAAGAAGTAACGGAATGGATAACAAGCTTTTTTTTTAAAACTTCGCGCACAATGACTATATAAAATAAGTTTTGCGAAAATTTGATTGAACAACGGCGGCGATTCACATTATTTCGGACGGTCGGCTGAAAAAACTGCTAGTTCAAAATTAGAAATCGCTTATATAAAATTGTCTACTATTTAGTTTATTCGTTAGCGAATGTTATGCGCTTCACTAATCTGATTGCGTTGAAATGCTGTCGACGAACATCATTCGCTATTAATAACCTTTGTAATAGCACTGAAAACAAAACATTTTTCAAACTCCTCATCTAATCAAATAGGTTTTCTTCTGCACATTCAGCTTTAAAAAAATCGAACACAGACATCATGCATATTTTTCGCTCTTGAATAGCGATTCTGTGTGTGAAATCCACATTTAAAGGTGTTTTTTGATGACTCTAGTTATGCTTTCAATCTTTGCCACAGCCAGGATTTATTGAAATTTCATAAATTTTTTTTATTAACGGGTATTTCAAGGGTCCGAGGCAACCACCACTCCAGAAACGACTACCGCCGGAAAAAATGAGACAACCATCGCAGCAGCAGCCACTACCGCCGGAGCAACCACTGCAAACGCAGCCACTACAGTAGCAGCAGCCTTGCATTTGTTATACTTGCTGAATCGGCTGTAAGAAAAGGTTGTCTGTGAACTGCTTTGGTCTGTCACGAAGATTGCTTTGTTGCGAATCCTTCCTTATCTCTTGAAGTCGATCCTAGGCTTTGCTGTCGCAAGACAATGGTCGGAATGTACGGATACGGTCGATTCCGGGATTAAGGATACATCCGTAATCATTCGTCGCTTGTCTGTGAGAACGAAGTCGATTTCGTTGCGCGTTGCATCGCTGCGAGCTTGTCAGGTCTAACGTCTTCCGGTTCGTTTACTGAAGAATGAATTCATTACTTACACTCTGGAAGAGTCAGCGGAATCAGCGAGCCTTTGGCCTCTCTCATTTCTCGTTCCAACACCGTACCGTTCCATATAATGTTCACTGTCTTCCCCGTTTTCCAAGTTTCGCATTGAAATCGCCGAAGAAAATCCTCTATGTCGACGTTTGATGCACTGTCGCTTCTAGTACTTCGTAAAACCGTTCGACGTCTCAGTCTTCTGCTGCCGAAGTGGGTGCCTCAACTGCAATAATTTTCATCGTGGATTTTTTATCGATTCGGACAACGAGTACGCCAACAAACGAAGACATTATCTCCGTGGAGATAACCTTAGTCGTTGCCTGCGGCCGCAGAATGAATCCGACATCTCCTACACTACGTTAACGGTTGAAAATTGAAGCACTCGCCAAAATTTGGGCTAATGTTTTTGGGTAACCGTTATAACTTTAAACATTGAGCCTCAAGCGAAGTTTGAGAGGATAAAATTTTATCCTGAGAACCACAATTTTTGCATATTGCTACCTAAAGATGGCATTAAAATTAACATAAGAATTGTCGGTTTGTCCACTCTGAAAATTAACTTCTTCGAAACAGTTTCAAAGTTCAGGTGTTGCGCGCTTTCAGAATTTCATTAAACATTATCTGGGCCTCCCTCATGTGCCCAGCAGAGAAGGGAAGCGGAAATCAAATTTTGGAGTTAATGGATAAAATTTCCGTAGAATAAAGAAGTAACGGAATGGATAACAAGCTTTTTTTTTAAACTTCGCGCACAATGACTATATAAAATAAGTTTTGCGAAAATTTGATTGAACAACGGCGGCGATTCACATTATTTCGGACGGTCGGCTGAAAAAACTGCTAGTTCAAAATTAGAAATCGCTTATATAAAATTGTCTACTATTTAGTTTATTCGTTAGCGAATGTTATGCGCTTCACTAATCTGATTGCGTTGAAATGCTGTCGACGAACATCATTCGCTATTAATAACCTTTGTAATAGCACTGAAAACAAAACATTTTTCAAACTCCTCATCTAATCAAATAGGTTTTCTTCTGCACATTCAGCTTTAAAAAAATCGAACACAGACATCATGCATATTTTTCGCTCTTGAATAGCGATTCTGTGTGTGAAATCCACATTTAAAGGTGTTTTTTGATGACTCTAGTTATGCTTTCAATCTTTGCCACAGCCAGGATTTATTGAAATTTCATAAATTTTTTTTATTAACGGGTATTTCAAGGGTCCGAGGCAACCACCACTCCAGAAACGACTACCGCCGGAAAAAATGAGACAACCATCGCAGCAGCAGCCACTACCGCCGGAGCAACCACTGCAAACGCAGCCACTACGGTAGCAACAACTACAGCAGCACCCACAACAACTACAGCAGCACCCACAACAACTACAGCAGCACCTACTACAACTACAGCAGCACCCACAACAACTACAGCAGCACCTACAACTACTACAACAGCCAAAGCGACAACTACTACAGTGCCCACCACTGCTGCAACAACCAAAGCATCAATTACTACAGCAGCCACTACTGCTGGAAAAACGGATGTGACCACCGCTTCGGGAACAACAAAACCTGCAGAAAGCACCACAACCTCAGGAAGTGGGACAACCACTGCAGCCGGATGCGAAGATGATGCGAACGACTGCGCTCAGTTAAAATCGGCGTGTCAGGATCCAGTATACGAAGCAGTATTGAAATTAAGATGTAAGAAGACATGCGGTTTCTGTGGCTGCGAGGATGATGCGAACGACTGCGAAATATACAAGAGTTACTGCAAAGATCCAACTTATGAGACTACGTTAAAACAAAGATGCAAGAAGACGTGTGCTTTGTGTTAATGTGTCCCCAATGCAGACAGCTCTCAACTTACGCATATTGTCGCAATATTCAGTTCAAGAGGTTCAAAACGTGCAATTAATTTTTTGTAGATTCCTCGTTTCCCAGTCCAACTTGACTGTGTGTGTCTCTCAAATTTGGTCTATTCTCTCAAATAATTTCCAAAAAGAAAATGCCCATTCATTATGTGTGCATCATACATTACACGCTATGATCCATATAATTACATGCTATAGATCGCTGACAAAACCGGCGATCCATGCTTTTTATCCATATTTGAGAATATTCATTCTTGTGATCTGTCCTTTGATCAAATAAAGGGAAATCGTCTCATCCTTTCAGGCTTCAAAACGAAGTGATTCCACGATATTTGATTGTACGATAATGCTATGCACATGAGCGAACTTTAAAGACCTCAAACTATAGCATACTTTAAAATAAACATTCATTTCTTCCCTTCAAACAAGCTTCACAAACAAATAAGTTAGAAGAGAAGTTTTCTGGAATTGTCTTGAACGAATCTATTTTAACGGTATCATGTAAATGATAACATCTGAAGGCCGCTCATTGCATGTGCCAATTCAATGACTGCTCAACGTGTAATGGGTTGCTGTGCCCTAATACCTGATAGCATGCTAATAAATGCACTGAATCCTAAAAGCAAACGCTTATGGAAACGCAAAGAAATAAAAGGCAGCTGGGAAAACAGTTCGTTTTGCGCCTCTTTGTAATGTTCAGAACCTTTGATGAATTGACCTGCTTGATCAACAACAGCTATTTCGACAGCGCTGAAAAAAACCTTTCACAAAATTCATACCAACTTTTCTATTGGAATGTACTTTTTAACAATAACAGTAGTTTCTATTTAAAAAAGCACATGCACAGTGAGCATCCATTCAACTCACTCAGGTAGCACAAAGAAAAAGCAGCGCAACAGGCGACTTTGGTAAAGTGCTGTATCTCGCATTCTCATTACTCCGTTAACGTCACAATGGTAGACTGCAGATTCCGACTCCAGTTGCAGAAGAAAAGTCCATTCTATTCGGGAAAAAGAAGTAATCGAATTTTTAACTCCCACTTCTCTCTGTGCAGCAAATAAAGGCAAAACGAATAACTCTGGGCAGCAAATAACTCTCGGGAATTATTCCGAAGTCAGTTATGAAGTCTACCGTAAGCAGTTGACACCCACAGTCATCCATCATTGGTGCGGAGTCTAAATGGTATTGGAATGCAAACGATTGAACAGTGATCCAAAATCACTTCAAAGAGTACTAGGGAGATTCGATCACTGCTCACGCATCCATCATACATGGATGGTCGAACAATTTCGTTTCAGTTACGCATGTCGTTTGTCTAATGGAAGGTGGGATGAGATCTGCAGCAAAAAACGGCATGAAACGAATCCTGCCCCCAATTTGTCCTTAAGGTCGAGTTTGACACGGTTGGACGTCAAGCCTTGTAAAGTTGCCGCAGTACTGCGAAATCTGCACATCTTCCCTCTCACTTCTAAGAAGAATTACTGTTTTTTTTGGCGCTCGATATTCTGCAGTTGTTGATGCATTCAGTGAAACTTATATGAGTATCTGGGAGTCGTTCTGCATCGGCTTTCGAATGGCCCGTCTAGACATTTCCTTGAGTTCATTGCTTGGTGCGTTCCGGACCTCTTTTTGTTTTCTCGCTAGCGCCGAATTGAAGTTTATGTTGATACTACTCCGTCAACCCTCGTTTATGATGAGTAGATCTTTTAAATGACCCATACAAGAGATGGACTCGATTTGTTGGCACATATTCTTGTTTGTCTTTCAAGATTACCCAATTTTGCTGCCAATGACTCTTCTCGTTGTTTTCAGACTTCCTTTCTCCGCCACTCTTTAAACAACTTGCAGATCGATAACATTTGAGTCCCACATTGGTATGCTCTATTCTCCGTCTCACTCAGATGAAATGGGGAGAGGAGGAGGAGAGAAGTGGGAAGGGAAGGAAGAGGAAAGATCAACAAAATTCAGTTCGAAAATGATGAGCAACAAAGAACCTCCAAACACGAGACAGCCCATACCCCTCAGATCTGAACCCTACGATACTGGCGCATCGCTTTCACTGTACACATCACGAAACCAGAACGACACGACTACACCCGGGAATATCAACATTTAATATAGGCATGCATGGGCGATTTGAACTATGATCCCAGCTCTGTGAAAAACCTAGAGTGGTTATATTACCGTATGCTTACGTTATTCTTTTCATAGCTTTGGAATTAATGATAAATGCAGCTAGATAAAGACCTGAAAATATAATACTCCGAGCTGACTCAACGAAGTCTGATGTCAATTAACTATTTGAGCAAAGAAGTTATAAAAACACTACATTTTGGTAATTTCCAATCACAGATGACGCAACGCATCTTCAACTAAACAAATGAGAAAGATCGAAGCCAAAAGAAATTGATAGGTCTGACCCCACCAAAATAAACCTTCCCGATCACCGCAAATTCTCTTGAACTGAGAACTCCGGCAAAAGTGGACGCTTGATACTAGCTCAAGAAAGTGGAATTCATTAAACGATTTTAAATTACATTTGCCTCAACGCCAATGACATCTTCGTCAAAAAATGACAATATGCGGCAGCAGAACGGCGCAATGCGCGCTTTGCCGATTCATCCACTAGAACAACCGCTTTCGTAATCTGCTCACAAGAGAAAAAAATTGCATTGCACAAAATTTCTGCTATGATTCTTTTCTTTGCAGCCCAACCGATTTCAAAGGAGGCGAAAATTTGTTACCTCCCCCAACTACTTTATTTTTTCCTCTAGTTAGTTACAGCTATAGCGTTTTTTAAACGTGGGTAAACTCATCAGCTTAAGAAGTGAACTCAAGAAGCGATGAACAACTAAATCAAACGGATCAACTCAAGAAGTGGTATATGAGGCGGACGAATTTCACAGCTCTTAGTTTAATGGTTCCCCAGTTGAAATCAAAAAGACATGAAAAAATGCAGACGCAACACCGTCATAAATCGCCTTGTAACTGGAAACCCGCCGAAGCAGATAATAACAACATATAAAAATCGTTCAGCGAAAGAAATGATTTAAAGCATATCACGAAAAAATCAATCAAAAACAACGTTACACAAAATGGGCATATGATCACTGGGTGCTATCTCCGAAGGTAATGCCGTGTGCTTAAGAACAAGTTTATCAGATGGCATCGGAATGACGAAATTCACCTGAAAAACAAAACATCTCAAAACAATCAATTTAAACTAACGCCACCCTTGAGTTGCCTTATTAAGCGCAAAAAAACTGCAGAATTCAATAAGCTGTCAAATTAAGTAAATGCCCATTGTGAGCGAGCAAAACGGCGTTCGAGTACCTTGAAAACACTCTGATTTCTCCAGCCAACCAGCGTGTCGAAAAAGTGACACTGAAAGTCTTGTCACCCGCACACAGCAGGTTTTTATGTTCTCCGAATGCTGCATAAGATGACCGTTTCATGAATGCCAAAGTCCCCTCTTTACTTATTGACCACGCAACTTTGCTGCTCTGGACCAACCAATTATGAAGTGATCTAGAGGTGGAGACACACTTCCTTAACGAAAGTTTCAGTAAGGCGAAAAAAAAACACGTACGCAATCCAGTTCATCATATGCGAGCTCATAGGTTCAAGTTCGCTTTGCATCGAGGATTTTGGCCTTTACTGGTGAGTCTCTATTATATGTCGGCTCTTTTTCAAAAAATAACTTCGCATGAAGGCAAGAAAGAAGAGGGGTAACAATGGTTTGGTGGAAAAATAATGAAAATGATTTCGTGGCTGTTGTCGAAGCCTCAAAAAAAGCTATGGATTTATGTACTTCCACGCCTTGTTTTTTAAACTATCAAAAATTCGATTCGATGAGTTTTAGATTCCTCGGAATAGAGCCAAACGCATGAATGGGGCCAGTATTGGAGTACGAAACCAACTGACAAGGCGGCTGAGGTACAACGCTTACTGTATTGTTTAGCTTTTAGCTCGATTCACTTGTCAGCAGTATTTGTAAAAAGGCCTGCCCAAAGATTCTTTGTTACAGTGATGTCTGCATCCGTCTCCACTTCACAAAATTGGGACTTGGGAACGGATGGGTGCAGTGGGTGAGTATTTAGTGCTCCAGTAGTCCACCATATCATTTCTCAATTCTTTGCATTTATGAAAATATCAGAAATGGGAAGCGCAATGATAAAAGACCGTAGCTGATCGAGTGCTAGAGCAATGGATCACGAAATGCATACCCGAACGTTATCGCTACCCCAAATATAGTCGAGGCATCCTTCAAATCCAGCTTCACTACCATCTTTGCGTGTAAAACGTGTATAGTTCGTTACTTCTGGATCATTCGCTAGACTCCAGAAACTAATATTCTCTCCATTCTTCTCGAAAGCAGTTCCCATTCGTGCTCCACCAATCGTTTCGTTACATTTCCAACATTCGTGCTCTTTCGATATACAGCCTAAATACTCCTAATCACATCACGAGAAAATACTAGCCGAGCCACGAAAATTGTACACATTTAGTTTTTGCACTAAGAATTTAAAATATTGAATACTGATATTCAACAAAAAATCAATTTTGTTGAATATCAGTATTCAGTATTTTAAAAAATCAATCAACTATACCAAAAACGAGTTCATTTGGAATGTGCAGAATCTTTTAATGATGACTTGGAAAAATCAAAAAATACTCTCTCTAACTGCACCAAATTTTACGAACTTTGACCGAAAATTCTCGACAAAGAAAATACATCATGTTAATCAAAAATGTAAAAAATCCATTTGGAAAATCGAAATAGGAAAATGTGACAACAGCAGCAGATATAGCGATAGTTTATCTAAATTAACACTTTCTACACTATGCGTTCCGAGACTGCTCATTACAAAATGATCCCAGCAAACTCTCAATCGATTCGGCGAACGTGGATGCTCAAAAATTCTTATGCAGGTGCAAAAGTACTTAAAACGCGAACCTTGACTGAGGAGTTCATATACGCCTCCATCAGGAGTGCTGTTAAAGTCACCCGCAAACAGATGATATAACCGTGTTTTGGGTCTTTGTTGATGCAATTTGTGAGTTATCCGAGCAATATAGCGAGCACACAATACAGTCTGCAGCACTTTGATGTGCTCGTGCCGAGGATCGAAGTAAAGATGTGTATTCGCTGCCAGAATTATAGAATCTCGACCAGATTCAGGTTGTAATTCAAAAGAGAGTAGCTGAAAAATTTTCACATAAATACGCTAAAAATTGCGATTCGTATCACACTTTACGCGATCCAAATATACCAGAACAAATGAACATCTACAGATGGTTTATAAGGGGTACAGACTGGGACCATACAGTATAGTATGAGGGATATTATAATAATAGCGATATTAAAACAGTGGTCTGATAATAATTATTTCCAGGCCTAAAGACAGCCAACTGCCATGAACAATTGCCATTCGATACAATCCTATAGCAAAAACGAACAACAGTTCGAAATGAACAATGAAGTAGCCAAAGAAATTATGCTAAGCAAATAATTAAACTTTAACTATTTTCGTACTGCAAGGCTGCAGCGCTCTCACCATGAAGCGACAGCATTTTTATTTTAATGCATAGCAGCCGTCTCTTTCTGCCACAAATTTTTAAAGTACCCTTCTCGAGCACACTTTCAAAACAGCTCCACATATACATAAGCTGATCCCCAAATTAACGATGGAATTGTCCTTAAATAGTAGATGGTTGAGCTGAAGTTAGTATGACGCGATTAGGTCAAATTTTGAAATCTAATTCGTGCAACGGTAGTACGACGGAAAGCCGACGAAATTTTTAGCGGATGGAAGGTAATCAAAAAGCGAATTTTCGATTCTAGTCGCCATGATGGACAGAACAACACATGTTCGAAATGCGGCAACTTCCTTCTGAAATGTCCAAAATGCATATATGCACTTTAGCTAAAAAACGCAATCGAAGCGCTGAATTTTATAAACGACATCACTGTTCGAAAAAAGAAAGGCGTTTTTACGAAATAAAACACTGAAATTTTCCAGCTTTATAAAAGGCTCACTTCGAACGCGTTCATGTAATTCGAGCAATCGCTTAACCAGCACGCGGTTTACGCTTTAGCAATTTTACTAACCGCTGCTATTTAACAATTACGCAAACTGCACACCATTGACACCAGATTCTATTTCCAGAAATTTTCTGCCGCGTTTGCCAAATTCACGATTATTTCGGGAGGGTACCGAGCAGCACGGCAAACTGTCACCTTACAAGTGTTGTAAGATCATACAAATATATATCACGCAAAATAATATTACAAGTTATGCGAATATAGTAAAGATCATATAAGACATCGGAAAGAACCTGAATTACGGTAGGTCTTGTTATGAAAAGATTTTTTGTTTCCTCATCTCGCTCCAGCAGATGCACAACATCTTCGTTTTCGGGGAATTTTTGCAAATCAAGAAGATCGGTCAACCACATATCGTACGCATCCAACAGGCTACAATTATAGCAGTTACCGTAACAGCATAAAGAAAGGCATTCCAGTTGGATTAAACGCTTCATATTTCTGAAAGATCCCCTTCAAATGATAACTCTCAGACGGCATGAATGTTCTAACCCCAAAAAGTTTTGCCGAAACTTGACGACTTAAGGTGCTGCGCCAAAACTGCCCAAACTTGGAAAATCTTTGTGCGGCAAGCCTCGACTTTTGATCGTCACTGCTTCCCGACCATCTTAAGCGTTTTCTTCACAACGCATCTCATTCTTATAAATTTACATGAAGCTCCCAGAATCTTCAAAAACTTGTGCGGTCCAGGTGGGACGATAGCCCATTTACTGCTAATTTGATCTGCTCAAAGCAAATTGAAATGTACTTTGTAAGAAGTATTTGACTAACACTCAAATCACATTGCTGAAAATCTAGCCACCAATAAACTACGTATAAAATTCCCAATGGAGTTTAAACTAGTGTTAGCTCTGGATGCAAACTGCTCCTCATCCCTTATTTTAGCTCCAACCATTCTTGGTGAAATTTGAATAAATCCACGTCATTAATTCGAAGATATGATCATATTCCGAGTAAATTAACCAAACTATTATGGAATTATTAAGAAACTAACTTAAAATGTTTTTTGCGGCAACAAATCATGAGGCCCTCATTGACGAGTGCGGCTTTCTTCTTGAAGAAAACCTCATAGCCATGCTCACGCATCAGCGCTGGCAGATAACGCATTTGGAAACGATCATCCACCTCTTGCAAGAATATCAAGTCAGCTTTATAACCTGCAGCATCATTTTTTGAAGCAACTTCCATAAAATACAACGATGAAACATATCAAATATTCTTCAATGAAAAGTCTACGAAAGGAAATGCTCTCTGTACGAAAAGATGCATTTGGACTGAGGGAACGAACGCTTACGTTTACCTAAAATTCTGCCTCTGAAGCTCTGAAGCTAATTGAAGTTTCGAGATACTTTAGATGTTCATGTTCCGTAAATTTACGATACATTAGGCCAGTAAAAAACTAGAGCAGAGAATAGCAGGCCAAAATTTGCTGCGTATTTTCTTTTAACATTTTAGTTAACAGTGACAGTGGCGTCACATTAAGGTGGTGACGGATTCTTCCATTTTTAGACCAATCCTGTCGACCCATTTGAAACCGCAAGCAGCCATACGAATCCTTTCTGTGTTTCTGCTACGGTCGAAAATATCGAATCATGATGTTTCAGAAACTTTCGTCTATGCTGCATATTTTTCATGATATTAAGAAACATTTTTCAAATAAAACTTTAGGAAGATATCTGCATATGCTGTTCCTACACGAAGAACCCTTCTGGAGAATAAATCCGATGAACTGTCGAACTGCACTGCTTGTCGGCCGCAAAAATTTCCGTGTAAAGTGTGTCTACCCAGAAACAAAATCATTGCAACCCGTTAATTTGAAGCTTAACTATAAATTTTGCAATGTTGCATTTATTTCATATAAAAGTCACAATGTTAACTACGAATTATACAACTCCGAATGGAATTTTCAAAACGTACTTTCGAACGAGCATAAATGCCTAGAATGAGGACAATTACGAAATCAAACCTGGGATCTCATGCATAAGAATGGGATACCGATAGGTGTATTGTTGATATTCTTTTGGACAATATGGGAAAAATAAATCGTCCTGATTCTGTTCCAAATTCAAATAGAGAGCCGCAAGAATGTTATAGGACATGACTCGAAATCTGAAATTCAACATGTTGCAAGATACTCATGACAAGGAAAAGCATGAATAAACGAATGATGCAAAAGAGGACAAAGCACATAAAATGATAACGGCTTCGACAGCAATATCGTATTGTTGCTCGATTGACAGCATGGATCAGGTAAGCTAGTGCGCTAAACAATGAGCTTCATATCCTTCCAGAAATCACGATTTTGCAACAAACCTTTCGATTCATTCACCGATAATCACGGCTTTTTGCCTATTTTTACATATGGCATGGCCTTTCAACGACAACAGAAAAGAGAAAGAAGAGGAAAAAAAGATAGAGACGCGAGAAAAAAAAACCAAGGATTTGGACATTTAAGTAACTAGCGTGATTATGACCAACGACTTGATGATAGCGCATAAGCGTAAGTTTTGAAACATTTCGCCTATATTGCATATGCATAAAAATACTCAATTTAACGAGACTGTTGCAAATGCTCAAAAATTCTATGTCCCCCTCTTGAAACGAAAATGACAGCCTGAAAAAGAGCAACATTTGTATCGTAACAGTGCAGAGGTCACCTTAAAGACAGGTAGTGCCTTCCGACTATATCTTCCTAGACATGAGAACAACCCTATAGCTTGTGTCAATCTCATTTCAAAAATTCTTTAACCAGTTTGACAAAATATTTTTTAAACTGCTACTGGAATAATGAAATAATATCAAGTATTCGATTCTTTTAGCTATATTAGCTATAAAATAATTATGCGTTTGACTCACACTGAAACTTGATCATTGAAACGGAAGTTGAAAGATCCTTTGCTGACAAGGAGCTTCTATTGGAGATCACATAATACGGTGACATTGGTTTAATTAGCCCAAAGGAGTCGAAATAAGGAAAACCGATAGAAAGAAAGATACAACTCCAATAGCAGTGGCTTACCCATCTTTTTGCCAATCGGTACAATAGTCGTTCTGACGCCTTTCGAATATATACGGCTCAGCGGGCCTTGCATTGACCAGCTCAGTGGATATAACACATCTCCTGATCGTGTCGGGACCCAGATCTATGAGAACACAAACCCTCTTTCCCACATCCCTCTCCTCAGGTACAAATACGCATCCTTTGTGACGCCACTGCCAACCATTTAAAACGAACGACCGGTTTTCTGAAAGAACGGAAGCAATTTTACGGATAACCTTACAAGGGAACATAAAGGCATTGTTATTTTACTATGTTGGGGTATTTCGCCGATCGAACTTGCTCATGCACCAAATTATTTACGAAATTTTGCTATATTTCGCACGCGCCTACCGCGAGCCGTCGAATCAAATCCTGGAGAACACAACATTTCAACTTTCAGAAAGGTGAGTTGGTTCGGGGGAAGGATAGGGAAGATGGAGAAGTGTGAGAAGTTGAGTTCCAGTGATGATTGGGAG
>JPKZ01002167.1:86133-109341 GCA_000803305.1 Toxocara canis
GACAACGACTGAGATCTGATCTAATTTAAGTAGGTTTTGTATGAAATATGGCGCCCACTACGGAGAGAAGACTAAAGCTGAGAAAGAAAATGAGTTTAAGAGGAAAGGAATTTCTGCGAACTTTTACTCTCAAAAAGACTGGGTTATACGAAGTAAGGAATACAATCAAGAAAACTAAATCTGCGAGTTTCACAGGGATTTCGCTAGTAAAAGTAGTCTATAAATAGTAGTCTAAAAGTAGTCCAAAAACTAAAAAAGAAAGAAGTAACTCGTTTCACAAATTCACTCATCGCAACTACTTCATTAAACAACGGCCGCTTCTGCACGAATTTGTTCGCTTATTTCACTAATTTAAACGATGATTCTGAAGATTTCAGTTTCTCGTTTGAAAGTGGAACGTCAGAGGAGCATTTTCACTTAAGATCTCGAGGTCATCTACTGAAATTTCAGTTTAAGATCAAGCACTCATCGCATCAATGTCTAGTAAGACGGAAAAAGTGATCTTATTTTTGATATTTTTATTCTTAAAAAATTTGCGCAGATCGTTATCACAAACAAAGCAGAGAAGGTTTTCACATTACGTACCGTCAGTGGATGCTTTAGCCTCTTCCGGTTGTACAGCCGAAAGCGATTCAGGCCCGACATACCAATGAAAAGTTGGCTTACATTCTTTCGAACCTGTGAAGCGAAATCAATGAAAATCAGTGAATACACATACAATTTGATAATCATGCATAAAAACAATTTGATAATCATATACACAATTTGATAATCATGCATAAAAAAGTAAAACAAAAAATATAAAATAAAATGCATCCAAAATTCTTGAAAATCAGACGTTCAAAAAAGGTCTTCCAAATTGAATGCAGTTTCAGTTAAACATAACAGCAATCCAAAAACTATGAAAGTGACAGTAAGAAAACACTACTGCTTTGCTGAAGCAGTACCGCCAATTCCGCTCAGAGAAAAATTATTCCAAAACTACATTTATATCACGCCCTTTACGGCGAATGCCAGTGCCGTAAAAAAAAAAACGCTATAAAGTTGCGTTGTTTAATGAGGAAGTAAAGATAATATTTAATTCGATTCAGTGGTTGATATAGGAAAAGCACCTAACGTCAACGCAAAAACAAAAGAAAAATAAAATGCAGTTTAACCAGAACGCATATCACAGCTGGCCATCAGAGGACATCCAACAATCGGTTTGAGCACAACTGAAAGACTTGAGCAATCGGCAGCATCTCTCACCAACCGATATGGCTTCCCACCTATCACCAATGAGTTCACCTTATCGTTATAAAAAACATCTTCGTTCGTGCACAAATGCTGCAAATATCATTATAAGTCGTGAGAAAAAAAGTTTTAAAATGTTTATTTAAATTTGTTTCACAAAGCTGACACTGTAAAAAAATATAAACAACAGATATATACTTTTAATAAGAAGCAGTTAGTATAAAAAGAAAAAAAGAGGCGATTGGGTTGAAATATTGCGAATATTCGATTTGAAAGAACCAACAATTTTTACCACCGCACACTTTAACACAGGACGGCAATAAATAAGCAGAACCTCAACAAAATTATTTCGAGCACATTAGCACATTTTTCAAGGCCGTAACAGCGTTGTTTCGCGTTATATGGATTAAGCCGACGCTCGCTCAATTGTTGATCTCATTTTATAAAAAAAACAGCCATTGAATTTCAAATCAAAAAGTTCATGTGACTTACGAAAAAATAAACATAAGAAAACTCACCATGTCAGTGTTATCGATTCCCGCCACCTCTACCGAGACTAGATCCGCATCTTTAATCATTGCACCTTTATGTTTCTTTTTTGATCCGCCAGTGAGTTTCATCCTTAACCTTTGCTGTGTATTCACGTACTTATCATCGGACGGTCGACGCATTGCAACGAGAGAGGGCGACGGCTCATCAGGCTCATCATAGGTGAACAATATTGATATATCCAATGGAACTCGACCAACGCTTAAATATATTCAATCATCAGGTCGTCGCAACAATATAATCATTATTGACAGCTGCTGACTGGATTAAAGATATGTCTATATAGGAATGCGTAATTCTGAGCCAGTATAGACCAAAACAGCTTGTTTTCGAATGGTTCATCTAGTACAGTGCACATGAACACGAAAAGGTCATCAAGTTTTCTTGTTGGAAACGAATAACAAAGCATGATGTACTTAGCAGATACTTTGCGAATAACAACGGGGTGAAGATAACATATTTAGCTGATAAAAATTTGTTTGTGGATAAGTTAAAATATAATTAACTTAATGTCTTGAATGGATACAATCACAACGAGATAGGACTACGTTAACAGTTAAAGCAAGCAAAGCTTTTCGGGAGGGAACATTGCAAAATTTATGAAAAGATTTATAAGGGAAACAACGCGAACTATACCTGGTTGTCGATCCGCTCTCTTCGTTATCTGCCCGTTTGTTCTTTACGGGTGTATCACGCCACACGAATACGGTCGAGTCAGGTAGCTTCATACAGTTCCTCGTCAGCATATCTTTACCACGAGACATTTCCGTACTAAAACAAAATGGTCAATTTGCACGACTTCATAAGGCAGAGAGAAAAAAAAAAACGAATCATGCGCTTTCAATTCCCCGTCGGCAGTTGGCAGTGATTGCTGGACTACTGAGCACATAAGCAAGTTGGATTGAGGTGCCGCTGTCAAACGGAGTTCACCGTTTTACTGTTATGCTTTTCAAGAACGTGCCGATGCCTACCGCAGTCGAGTTTTACTTTCACCTTTCCACACTGGCGACTGCCCGACCGCTTCGGTTGCGTTCTTTGCCAACGCCTATTTAACCTATACTCGCATGCCTTACTATAAGGCCTGCAGCGCTACATTTCTTTATCGAATTAAAACTTTCCTTAGGTATTACTGATCTCGGCAAACGATGTATCGGTAAGAAAAGAGCAAAAACTGAAACAGTTCCTACCACTAAAATCTGTGGCTATCGGGATTAATAAAATAAAAAAATCGGAATAACAAATTTCTATACACCTGAACACTACTCTTTCTAAAAGGAAACAAAAACGACCAAAATCGTACACGGGGGGCTGTTCGGTTCGTGTAGTCGGAGCGGTGTGAACGCCACAAGCCGATGCCAGTATGTCAACAACTGATCGCTGCGCTAGTGCTGAGAATCGCTTGAGTACAGACATCTTCCCTCGGGATTCATCCGTGTATCACCACTACCACTGAATACAAAACCGACTTTATCTAGACGGATGTAAAAACACTCATGTGCAAATAGTCGCAACTATCAACAAGCAACGGAAACTTTACTTTATTACTTATTGTGACACTCAAGAAAACGTATATTAAGCACAGCAGAATTTGTGGGATACCTTGGGGGCTAGAAATGGTGAAAGAATCTACTCAAAACTTATTCATTTGAAAACCGTAGTGAGAGGGATTGGTAATGCTGGTAATATATGAAAACGGAAAGGGCGAGGGGGGAAAGAGAGACAGGGTAAGAAAACCCCTTATCCTCACATCGTTAAGCGGATGGTTTTCAGGATCTCATAAAATCAACTCCCTGCAAGGTAAAACCTCGTCAAAATGCTTCCTGATGTATACAGTTGTGCCCCAGTTGGAGGTGTATCAGAAGGCTATGAACAGTTAGTCGACTTCACCAACAAAAGTATCAGTATTTTGTGCTGTACAATAATGTACCGTGGCACAGTATAATGTTAATAGCAAAATTAAATTCAGGTTTACATACCAAACACCGTTGACATCACTTTTCAATAACAGGCACTGTCTTCCTCGACAGAAACTTGTTGCGGCCGACAAGCCGTGTGTTGGTGCAAATGAATCGGGAATCTCGGTTATATTACCGTTAACGCTGCCTTCAACGGACGACACTTTCATGGCTTCGAGAAATAAAAAAGATGCTCATAATGTGGGACAAATTTTTTACCGAATTTTACCGAATTAAACACCGCCAGTTTCACATGATTTTATTTCACTTAAAACAACGATCACATTACAGTTATTCTCGCCACATTTGCGATTTGAGAAGCAATGAACACTGCGAAAAATGTGGTAACATAGTGAATATCATCTGCACCGTTGTATGAACGTGTTTGTACCCTCCAAACTACACTGCACTGAATTAACAAAAGTATTCATACCAAAACGGAATAATGACATGCAATAAGATGTTCATAGATCATACAACTGCTCGATGCGAAGTACGCTAAGGTATTCATACCAGAAAGTAGTATAACGATATCGCCGATAAAAAAGGGCCTTTTTTGTCGAAAACTTGATGCACCGACCTTTTGTAAATTTGCGATAACGGACGAGACAGCGATCAGAGTTTAGAGGGAGGGTTCGGATAGGTGGGCAAAGGCTACGGAAGGGGAAAGCTTTTATTTTTGAGGGAAGTGAAGCGATAATAGGAAAATCCCCCGCACCTTTCCCTCCGAAGAAGAACCGCGAAGCGGTGTCAATCCTCTTAAGAACATAAACTAATTTCCATGTAAGTAGTGCGATAATTGTAGCGTAAGGAATTTCAACAAAAATGTTTTGCTGATGATATTGCTCATCGCATCGTCGGTGGAGTTACGCTTTCTTTTAGTACTTCTGTGAATTAAAAACTCAGTTCAACGCCTTGGCGGTTTGCATCCGGTTTTAGTTCGCACATCACCGATATATAACCTTTTCGGGAATACGATGGTGCCGTGGCCAGCAATACCCGTATTACATCCTTCACGTGAATTACGATAAGTTCTGACGCATTACGCCGCCATGTATCGAAATTTTTACAGCCTGGAAAATTACTGCAGAACTACTCAAGCATAAACGCAGTCATTACGGTAACGATCGAGAGAAACGAGATAGCAGCAGACTAGGCGAACATTAAAGTCGGTCGAACGTGTGTATGGCGCGTTATCGTGGCGTAATGGGGCAGGAACGAGAGATAGTTGAATCCGCTGTTCATTAGCGCTTGCTTGGCTTCAAATTAAGGATTTTTAATTACTACGTTGGCTGGTTGTGTGTTCGATTCGGTGATTAGTAAACTAGGCCCGTCAGTTGCAAATTTCAGAACAGTTATTTTTGCCAACGGGTATGATTTATTGTCGTATTTCAGCCGTACAAGTTCTATGTTGTTGCTTTTTTGTTCCCAGTCCTCATGTTATTATTTACTGGGCTGCCACTGAGCGTTTTTGCGTAACCGCCTACTTGTGAGCCCATTAATTATCAAGTTATCTCTCCACGTCACTCCGTTTTAACCAGGTAACTAGGGTGCGGCCAAACCGCTTTTCCGCCATCTGTCGCACCCATTTCTGTGGTTTGTCGTACAGGTCGTATTGCTTTACGCATTCTCCCCCAGCCAAATCTCACAATCATTATTTTCATTCACGGTGAGATAGGGTGCGCTTTGCTTGCTAGCTAGAAGAGACTAGGACTACATACATCCAAAGTGGATATTTCTTTAAACAAGCGACTTATTGTTGCTTTTCTAACCTGTTGTTCAATAAGAAATGGTGTTAAATTGAGTTTTCGAACGTGCGCTACATGAACATTATCATCCTGTTATGCGTACTGCCTGTTATTAAAATAGCATTTTAAGGGGATCGTTCGGTTTGAGACGACGATGTTCCGACATCCAAATTCGACGCCTTCACGTCCGTCTGGTCAGGTGAGACTTTATTCTTTGTTGTTAAACAGTATCTAATAAGAAGCACAGCTGCAAATATTCCTTTCCAATGTCGCCAATATCGGCGGGCTAGGCGAAGCATGAAAGCGGACTTGAAAAGAACGCACACGCCACTGGAAAGGTTGTTAAGGAAAGAGAGAAAAGAGGGAAAAGGAAGGGGAAAAGGAGGTAAAGAAAAGAGAAAGAAAAAAGAATAAAGAAGGGGATAAAATACGCATTTTCGCTGCCGACAAGCCTGCAAAACATCTCATTCTTTCAAATAAGAAAGGAACATTCATAAACCCCAAAAATTTTGAGGGAGTATCCATGTGCGCGATAGTACTGCTAACCAAATTAGCATTCAGTATCTGTCTCTCATTTTAAACGAACGTTTGAAATTACGCAGTTAATGAATTGATTAAATGAAGTCACTTATTCCATATGGCGGTTAACTGAATACGCGTATAAAAAGAGTAAATGCAGTGGATCTTCGATCGATGCCTATACTGATATTAATTTTGTGTGCGTTTCGTACTTGTCTGTTTTGAAATCTTTTTTTTCTTCGTTTTTCCTTTGCTGTTTCCCGTTTTTATGAAGAAAGAGGGCTTTAATAATTATCGTTTCACATCTCAAAGTCATCACTTCTTCCATATTTGGTGGCAGGGGAATGTCCCACTTTCTTGAGATCGTTCTAGTTCACAGCATAAAAGTGAAATCTCAGTTTAAGCTATCGCTACATGGTTTTAAAAAAATGTCAGCCAACGTAAATGTCGGTCGTTTGAGCTAAGCCTGCAAAACATCTCATTCTTTCAAATAAGAAAGGAACATTCATAAACCCCAAAAATTTTGAGGGAGTATCCATGTGCGCGATAGTACTGCTAACCAAATTAGCATTCAGTATCTGTCTCTCATTTTAAACGAACGTTTGAAATTACGCAGTTAATGAATTGATTAAATGAAGTCACTTATTCCATATGGCGGTTAACTGAATACGCGTATAAAAAGAGTAAATGCAGTGGATCTTCGATCGATGCCTATACTGATATTAATTTTGTGTGCGTTTCGTACTTGTCTGTTTTGAAATCTTTTTTTTCTTCGTTTTTCCTTTGCTGTTTCCCGTTTTTATGAAGAAAGAGGGCTTTAATAATTATCGTTTCACATCTCAAAGTCATCACTTCTTCCATATTTGGTGGCAGGGGAATGTCCCACTTTCTTGAGATCGTTCTAGTTCACAGCATAAAAGTGAAATCTCAGTTTAAGCTATCGCTACATGGTTTTAAAAAAATGTCAGCCAACGTAAATGTCGGTCGTTTGAGCTACATGGATCCACTGTTTCAAAAATTCGTTAAGGACGGGTCCTCGATGTGCTGCAGGAGGAATCAAAAAATGTGTAATCGTATTGTTCACTTCTTAATATATCTAGCAAAGGGCTTTAGATGCATGGCCTTATACTCACGCAATGCCTGCTGAAAATGTATGGTTTAATACACGTAGTAAGCGTGACGTTTAATTTTTAGGATGCTGGTTCGCTGAAACCCCCAAAGGCTCCCGATCGCCCTCTTGTGCCTTACATGCGATTCAGCCGAAAAATGTGGGCCAAGGTAGGTCTTTTCTTTTTCATTTTTTTAAAATAAGTGTTCAGGATTGCTGTTTTCATCGCAAAAAGTAGAGACGTCAGCTAGAAATTTTAAACACTTTTTTTGAAGAAATCATTCGAATTGACTTACGGACGAGTGTTAACCATGAAAATAATCGAATTTTACTAAAATTTCCGCCTTTCAGGATCCATTTCCTGATACTCTGTGATATTTTACGTTCACTGTTATGGGAAAGGTATTACTACCCGATTTTTATAGTCTTATTGTAGGTGCGTTCAGAACATCCGGATAGCCAGCTGTGGGATATTGGTAAGGTTATCGGGCAGATGTGGAGAGATGCACCTGAATCGGAAAAGGCTGTTTATCAACAGGCAAGATGCATTCTTTCTCTTTATCGTGCACATATCAGAATATATTTATTTGTGCCTTCAATTATTCCAGTTTTCCTTGTTACGGGTTTGACTATCTTTTTTGAATATAACGCTGAACGAGGGATCGCGCACTAGTCGCATAGTTGAGGGCGTCGAAAAGAGCTAAGGGAAGGGGGTATTGCTAGTCCCGTTTTCCTGAGGTAGTTTGGCTTTTGAATATCCATTGAGGTTTGCAAGTTGAAACTTGGCACTGGGGTAATCACTGCGAAGTTCTACATGCCAGAGTAGTCAAGGCCATCCTGTTTTGAGCGCTGTATACTGACAATGGCCAGGAGAGTCGAACTTTATGGTTTTGTAGGATTATGTCGATATAAAATACACTTCTTGTTTAGGAGGAGTCTAATTTGCAAAATTCCAGCTAGGTAGGGACCATTTGTACAAAAATCTCCGATAAGAAGTAGTTGTATAACGCTTTGTTGTTACAAAGTTTTATTGTAGGAATACGAAATAGAGAAAACAGAATACGAGAAAGCGCTCAAGGCGTATCACAATTCAACAGCCTATCAGCAATATCTGTCAGCCAAAAATCGTGCTAAAATGGCTGACAAATCGAACACCGTTGGTGGAGTTATTGCGAGTAAGTTGTTTATGGTCAATTCCATTGATGTTTTGATGATACATTCTTGATCGTATTAGGTATTTTATTAAAATTAGATAATACAGTTTTTGTCGTCTTTCCAGTTATAGTTTCATTAAAACCAAAAAATCGGAAAGAGGAAGTGAGTGGCAGTGTGAAGCAAAAAGATTCGAACGTATGCGGCTTTGGCATGTTGTTGGGAGTGTGTGTGTTTGGTTGCTGCAGTGAATTCATGCAAATTGTGCTTCTCAATGTGCCGTTGAACAAAAATGACGAAGAGTTGTTTTTTGTTAACGCGGCTCATCTTGCCGGTGTTTTCAGTTTCATTCGCAATGGTTCCAAATTTATCTTTGGCTTTTCTGACATTTTTCTCTTTCAGCTCCGTTTTTAGTTTTCTTTCCCCATCATCAAACACAAAGACACTCATCTACTTTGCTTTTTTGCCTTTGAAATATGTCTCGCAATCTGGTTTATTCATCGTTGTGTGCATTTTGCGAAGTGATTGCAAAGATAGTTTAAGTTAGTTTCTCGACTTACTGGCGTAAGTTGAATTTGGTAAAGTGGTCTGACGGTAGTGATTAGTTACACCTAGCAGTTTCCATTTTCTTCAGGAGGGCGGCAAAGGATGCCGGCCATCTGCTATTAGACAAATCAGCCATCAGCACGCTTTTCCCACCTCTGGCTTCTATGGGTAAAGCCGAAATTGTGAAAAGCTTTTGGTTGTTGTGTTTTGTAAAATGATTTGAGATGTGAGATTATCGAGGTATGAAAAGGGAAATCTACGTGCTAGTCGAAGGATCTCTGTAGTGGTCACACCTTATCGAAGCTGTGGAAGACATTTGTAAATGATTCGACTCCTGAAAACTTTCCCTTGGTGTGGATAGTGGGATATCGCTGTTTTGTGCTATCCGTATGTTTTACTGTGGTTGTCATAATTGATTGTTGATTTGAGGTGGTCGAGGTCGTTTGGATACGGGTGGTGTTGTGATTCAACCGGTTGAGGACGAAGAAGTTGGTGATCTGTCATCACGCCGTGTCGCTGCAGTTCGGTTGGTATTTTCTTTTAATGTTGAACACAAAAAGTTTGTTTAGGTAAAGGGCTGCTGCGATTATATTAGCAAATAAGTTGCAACCGTTTTTAATCCGGAACCCAAATCTGATTTGTTTCAGGCTATACGCTGCATTGCCTGTTTATTCACGAGCATATTGAAATGACAGTTTTTCTCTACGGCGAAGAAGAAGAAGAGAGGTTACGAAACATAAGGGGATCCTGCAAGCTGCTTCTTCGGAAGATACGCCCCATTTGTTTGCAAGTTTTTTTGATGGGCAAATTTTAATACCTCACCCCTTCTCTCAAACTTAAACTTTGGATCACTGAAATTGAAGATTATATTATCTTTTAAGTAGTTTTTTCTTTACAATTAATCGTTTTCAGTTTCGATCGGAATCATCGTTTGATCGCCGAACTTTTCAACGGTAATGTAGTGACCGATACTCGAACAATCGTCGCGCAGAGTCGCATCGATATGTTACAGAAACAAGCGCATTCGCTTGCACTCCACCAGGTTTGTTATCGTTAAATTCACTCTGGTCATGTGTAGTTTCATAGAAACGTGGTCACATTTTTTTAATGCTCCACGTGGAAATAGATTTATGTACACAGCAGTGTAGTTTCCACACATTGATTAACGTTTCTGATGGAAATCGTTTCAATAATTAATTTTTATGCAGATTTCGAGCCCTAGTTATGGACAGTTTTTATGCACGGCTGCGCAAATGTCAAAATGTTAAGCAACGAGGTTTTCATGTAAGTGTCATTCATGTTTAGAGGAATTTGAGTAAACTTGGGGTTGCCAAAGTAAGGTGGAAGGATAAATATTATTTTTTTACCTTCTCATCTTTTCTCAAATTGGGCCTACAACTAGCGGACTGTTATTTGTTCAGATTGCTTCTATTGTCAGTGCTCAGTTGGCGCTCCACTTTGGGTCATTTTGAAATCGGTAGGAGTTCAAATAAGCGGAACTGTCTTCTAACAGGCCAAGGACCCTCGAACGACTGAGCGGAGGAGTATGAGTCCGTTGCCTGCGAGTATTACTAAGATTCGTTAACCTTGCGGCTAAAATTTTTACGTCGGCCTATCATTGTGAGGATATTGGAGGATGTCTTTTTTTCATTTGTAATGAATAGTATAATTATTCTCAGAGCAAACTGGAAGATGAATTGAAGAAGTTGAACGATGTTTTTCAAGAGAAGAAACGTCAGATGGAAACATCTTCGGAGGAATTTGCCGCTCGCCTGAAGAAGGTCTGCGAAGATAAACCTCAGGTAGGCGATTTTTTTTCTTTGTTTTGCATTATATTTGCGTGCTGTAACAAGGTTGAGATGGAAAGAAAATAATCGCTGCCTGTCCTCGCGGTTAGGAGAGGAGAACTTCTTCCCATCTTTTTGATGGTGAGGAGGGTCTTCTACCGACTCCCACAGGGACAGAGACTGGTGATCTCTTTCTTCTAGAAAGGACTGGGTTGCCTTGTAGATTTTATGCTCTGTTAATAAATGTGTTCCTTTTGTTTGCATTAGTAGGATTTAGGATATGGTAAAAATGATTGAACAAGTCTTTCTGATGTCGTTGAGCAAGTTTTATTTTATCAGCACTGTATTGTGCCTTCAAATTTCATTTTTTCTAAAATGGTGTACTCCATCATGGCACGGTACAGTACAGTACGACCGGAAAGGTATTAATAATTGCTGTTATTATTGGCATAAGTACTGGCAAGGGAAATTGTTGTTAAAGGTTGACGAAACGAAGTATGCATCGATGGTGGAGGAGTGGTCGAGCAAAATGTTACGAGCGTATGAAGACTACAAGGCCAAGCAGGAGGCAATACGAGCTAAGCAGTGTATATTTAATTGTAACTTTGGGTACTTATAGGAGTTAATTTGTTTACAGAGGTTTTTTTTTAAAACGTTGCGTCTATTAAACCACGGAAGTGAGTTCTTCTTTAATGTCATAATTGGCCAAGAAACTTCTAATTTTGACTCGTAAAGTGCTTTTCTCCTTTTTTCATTTGAGGGCATTCTTTTTGCCGCTGCCATTGCTCAGATTTCTTCACAGTTATCAGTCACTGGCAATAATATTCAAAGCGCGCATCTGATTTGGGTTTCTTCTTGTGATGTTGAGGTTCTGTGATTGGGAGCAGGTGCCTCTTTTTTTTTAAAGACGTCATCGAATCCGTGAGATATTTAGCACAGATATGTAATACCCATTTTAACGTTACTGATTTCATTCGGACACATGCAAAGAATTCCGAAAGGAATGCGCAATCAGAAAAAAACGTTTTGAATAAAAGCGAAAGGAAAGGACAAAAAACGAAAGCATGCACCTTTATCCAACATTGACCTTATTAAGGTGAATTATTTTTTCATAAAAATTAAACACAAAATAACATGTAACTAACGTTATATAGTTTGATATCATGTCCAGTTTTATGATATTCGTTTGTGTTCAGCTTTGGAAGTTGAAGTTGAAGTTGACGTTAACGAATTAGAGATTGCTGTTTGCATCGATTAATATCTCACAATCGAATTCCTATGCGCTCGGCGAAGCGGTTAGGCATTGATTTAAAGCGATGGCTCGAAATTACTCTTTAAATGGTAATCTTTCTAAATTTGGGATGGAAAAGGGCTGTATTTGTAGTCCGATTTGGTGTAATGAAGTTGGGATTTTGTCGGTTAGTAAATTTTTCTGTTTATTTTCTTTCTGAATGAGCAGGGAGACTTATTTTTTAGCCCCTACTCTGCTGGACGGTTCACCTTTCCACAGTTTTGAGTGCAGTGGAACATACTCATTCAAGCGAAAGTTGATTTCGCTTGATTTGACTGAGATCGATTGACAGCTGATTATTTGCGAATTGTCGCACCGAGAGGAAAAAATTGGCTTTAGGGTTGGACCTGAGTTTGTTCGAGTCGCTCCCTTCTTATCTTGCTTTTGTTTACAGTCGCTTCAAAGCAATAGTAAAGACCATTGTCTGTTACTCGGCATTTTATGTTCGTATTTTGGTTATTGTAATTCCTATCTTCAAAATTCAGCCTTCCTGTGCCGTCGCCTAAGTGAGGTTGTTTTTGCAGTAGTGGAACGCGAACAACTAGCGGAAGAAACGCCGATATTGTATAGTTTGACGGTGGGCGATACATCACCGTCGCCAAAACGTAAGGAAACTGACGATAAGTCACCGGTCAATACGACAGAAGACAAGGATAAAGAGGACGAATCGGAGTCAGCAGAAATCACCGAAGAGACGGAGAAACCAATAGAGGAGGACAGGAATAATGAGAAAACAGAAACAGAGGAACAGCAACCGTCAGCCGAAGAGGAATCACAACCCCAGGAGGTAGCGCCACCTGTTACTGAAGATGCTGCGACCGAGTAACTTGGCTACTTAAAAAACGCGTAACGCGCTTCGCGTATTATAAAGAAATTTCGCGTTTCTTAAGTGCTATCGTCTTCCACCGTTTCTGAGTGGTCTCACCTCTATTTTATTTATGGTTACCCTCTCCTGTATTGATATGCTATGACCAAACTCAATTCTTTTCACATTGTAGCGGTTTGCAGAGATTCCTAGAAGATATTTAATGCAAGCTTTCATTTCGAGACGATCCAAACTTGAATAAGCTTCTTTCACATTACTTATTTTTACAACATAGAACCCTTCGGGCTTTTGTGGACTGTGTATAGCGACTTAAATTTGTCCTCATTTCCAAAAACAAATTTCCTTACTGTGGCTACCAGGAGCCTCGAATTTATTTTGAGGTAACAAATAAAACTGCTTTTTTTCGTTCTCCCAACTCTGATGGCTACCTTCAACAGTAGCATGAATGATACTGGATTGAGCGTGCCAGGTCTTCGATAAGCTCAAACGCGGGAATAGAAGAGCAGTAAGATACAAGATATACCAACTTGCCTTCGGGTTTTGCATATCAGCATCAACGTCGCTCTCACCGTGCTGTGAATATTTCAAGTAGTTGAGATCTTNTTGCAGTATTGCAAAATATGGGAGCTCCATCTCCTCGAATAGAAGTCGTTTGAATAAAAAAGGGAGCTCCTTGAACAGATGGAAGCCTCTGTTCGCTATAAAGCTTTATACATAAATAATTTGGAAGCGGTCTGGCTAATGGTCTACACTTGTTTTTTAAAAGATGAAATCCTTGTGAGTTCTTCACTGGTCGAGTAGGAGCTGTTATCTTGAATAAATGTCCGCACAAAAGATTGCGAAAAATAGAATTTCGGATGGCTGCTATTCGTGGAAACGTAGTTGTTCTGCGCGGTGCTAGAATTGCATTTTTCAAATCGAAAATGAGTGGCATGTCTCGGTAGAGAGAGGTTTGCCTGTATTGATGAACGTGTTTTATTTTTTGTCGCTTATTCGCTTGTTCTGTTATGTTCTCATTCCTATTATCGATTTTCTTATGCTTTGATCGCATGAAAACTTTTAGATGGTGTATCGTGTACAAAAAGATACAGGAGAGTGGCAAAAATTCTACGTTTTCAGGGATTTTATTTTTTGAATTTCAGCATTTTATGCTCAAAAAATTTTTCAAAATTGTCAGAAATGTCGATACGTCTCATCATGACTTTTCTTCTCTTTGGCGGCAGGTTCGGGTAATTTGGCTGATGTTAAGCTAACTCAAAAGTGGCCGTTATCTCCAAGTGCAGTATTTTAGTACTTTTTCTGGATTCCGGCTGCCCATTCACTCGTAGCGCTGTAAAGAATCCCTTACGCAAACTACTCTTAGATCTCGAAGTATCAAAGAATCCCTATTGTAGCAAAGATCTTTATTGTTCTCTTACTTTTTTACATGATCGTATAACATTTTTCCTCGAATAGAAGTCGTTTGAATAAAAAAGGGAGCTCCTTGAACAGATGGAAGCCTCTGTTCGCTATAAAGCTTTATACATAAATAATTTGGAAGCGGTCTGGCTAATGGTCTACACTTGTTTTTTAAAAGATGAAATCCTTGTGAGTTCTTCACTGGTCGAGTAGGAGCTGTTATCTTGAATAAATGTCCGCACAAAAGATTGCGAAAAATAGAATTTCGGATGGCTGCTATTCGTGGAAACGTAGTTGTTCTGCGCGGTGCTGTAGGCTTTGGGTGTCATCCAGAATTGATTTGAATCGTCCGAGCATTGCGATGTTGCGGTTGTTATGGACATAGTTAGTAATGGATCAGCCTCTCGAACTGACAGGGAAGAGGGAATAAGTGTGCCGCTGTTCCATTGTTAGCCTTTAATCGATTGGACAATATAGCTGCCGATCCACGGATATGTTGTATCAGTCGTTTCCCCATTTAATAAATGGCAAAAACCAGTTGGTCTCTTTTTGAAGTTTTTCTTGTGTGTACATGAACGACCTGCCCATATCTTAAGATTACAACGTTGTGAAAATTCGACCATACGACTGCTGGATATCTTTCTGCTGGTAAAATTCGGTATTTCGTTGTTCTGTAGGCATTAAGTGCATCTGTTTGTCACTTATTTGAAAAGAGCCAAATTTGTGGATTCATTTCAGCTTTTGTGGATTTTAGTTTTGAATAGAAAAGAATGTGAATTTAGGCTTCTCGAAGGATCATTTAAAGAACGGAGAAATTGTTGGAGGGGGAGGGGAGGGTGAGTGGGGAAAAGCAAGTTACGCAGAAGTATTCTTCTATTTCTGTTCGTCTTTTGTAACCATTTGTTGTTGAGCTCGATATAAATGTTTGTTGTTCGATAAGTTTTTCTTTTTTGCTTATAAAATCTTGCAGGTGACAAGTATTAATTATTTGAGATGTTTCAAGCACATCGCTTATTTTATTTTTTATTTTTTTGGCGAATAATCTCATTGGGAACTTTTGCCCCTCAAAATTTCGAATAAGGATTGCTTGCGAATGAACTTAACGGGAGAGCCAATACACTCTGTCTGCAAACTTTATAGTGCCGTTAAAGAGAGTTCCGAAGACGCGTTACTTATATCGACTAATAACGCAACTTATCTTCATTCATGCATTGTGACTGTCATGATTAATTTTGGTAGTGGTTGCGGGTTTGAGAAATACGGAAAAAAAGAGCGTGATCGGTGACCACTTATACGTTTTCAAAAGAAACCGGAGAAATAGAATTTTGGAGCTTCAATAAAGAGAATTCTGACTATAGAATTGTGTCTCTTAACATTGACTGGTAAGGGGATATTAAAATTAATAACCGAAGACGGGACGGGAATGTAGTCGTATAGAAGCGAAAGCTTTTTGCGTTGAACGCATTGGAGCGCAGTTTTGGCAGAGTTCATGATGGAGCTGTGAAATGCCCTATTAGAGTCATCGGCGTTTCATACAAGCAGTTTGACATACGATATTGAAAGAGTGCTTGCTGTTAATACATATTTCTTAACTTTCTTGATCTCGAGAATGATTGACTAGAAATTTTTCCTTCCGGAAGGCGTTCACACTTTTCCGGCGCTAGAATGACGTGAAAATTTCTATTATCGACTTATTTGTTGAGAAATATTTGTGGTCTGATAAGGCGAAAATTTTTTTAAAAAATGCCGAGGTGAAATGATCATTGGGAGTTCAGAAAGATATTTTGGTCATTTTCAGGGCATCAAGATAGGCTGTTTTTTTCGAATGGAATACTTTGTTGAAAAACGTTTCTAGAATACGTAAAGTTGAACACTTGAACACCCGTTGTTATTGAAAAAAATTACATGGAAGGAAATTCCACGCATTTTGAGATGGAGTTGAATTCATCCTCTCTGCACATCCTACGCTCGTCTCGATCAAGAACCAAGCCTCTTAATTAAGAGTATTTCTCATTTCTTCATGAACTTGATATTTCCGGGCGGTGATCAAATGGCAGATGTGGAGGCTCAATTGGACGATTTCCTGAAGCGAAACTCATCCAGGCGAATCGCTCTAGTAACGGTATGTTCCATTTCAAGTCCATCTGAAAAAAAGGGTGCTCTGAAGGCTGGCAAAGCAAAAGTTACCTTTATGAAACGTATGGCACGATAGGGTCTTCTTGAAAGCGTTTAAAAGAAGCTAAAATCGGAGCGTTGAAAACGTCTATGACAGGAAAGTGTATCAATGGATTATCTCTTTGTGAATTCAAGCAAAGGCCACTGGACTTATAGTTCTCTTGTTGTGGGGCGTTTAACTGAAGCGGCACTGTGTTCTTATCGCTCAGAAGTCTTGTAACAGCCGCCACTTTTCGAGTCCTCGCTTGGTGTATTGCTTTTCCTAAATCATCCCGAGCGTCGCTTTATCCGATCCATCAAACTGCGCAGAAGGAAGAGACCTGTTTTATGTTACACATTAATTATAATTATTGTCGTACCCAGGTCGGAATTTCGGAGGCTACAACATGCCTGCTTTCTCCTATCTGCCCTTCATTGTGCACAGAAACGTTTCTATGCACAACAGACCAAGCAGAATATGCGAGGGAATGAGAAACCGGAATGTTTTCCCCGCAGAGTCGTCATAGCGGAGGCTACAACATGCCTGCTTTCTCCTATCTGCCCTTCATTGTGCACAGAAACGTTTCTATGCACAACAGACCAAGCAGAATATGCGAGGGAATGAGAAACCGGAATGTTTTCCCCGCAGAGTCGTCATAGCAGAACGGTAGGAGGTGCATCTCTTATTCGGATATTACAGAGGTCGGTCACGGGAGCATTGGACATTTGTTTTTGTGCTATGAAAAGTATTTAAGAGCGGAGGTACGCGAGTGCCGCTCGAGAAAAATGCGGTCCGATTTATCGACAACTTCTCAATGGGAACGAGAGGATCTGCGAGCACTGAGTAAGTGCTCTTCATTTTTCTTGAAACTATTGTGCTGGACATCGTTAAAGTTTCATTGACGAGAATGAAGTGATAATTCAGCGGATGCTCAGGAATTGTAGCAATTATAGCCGAGGAAGGCGTTATGAAGAACGTGGAATTTCGGGAGGAAAAGAACTGTAACTGTTCAGGATCGTTAAATTTAAGACGTTCTCTCTTCCATCAGTTGGAGAAAGAGAAATATTATATTTTTTTCGAGTGTGCCCCACTTCTCTGTATTAGAGAGAAGCCGAGTCTGAAGTATCGCGAAGAACGAAAGTCTCTCCCTACGACGAATTGTTTTCTCTTATATGTGAAAATGATATCACCACCGGTATATTACTTAACTGTGTGCCTGTTGTTTAAAACAATAAATAGGGGCGAATTTTCAACGTAGTAGTACGGGCCAATTTTGAATGCCAAAACGTTTTTCCATCTTGAATAACAAATAATAGAAATCCTTGAATAACGTTTACACTTCTGCTGCGATTGTTAGCGTGCTAACGATAAGAAGTTGTCGGTATATAGAATAGCTAAGAAAAATGTCTTTCGCTTTCAGATATTTTCTCGCCAAAGGATACGCTGTAATCTTTTTCCACCGTGATGAATCACTTATGCCATTTAGTCGAAAATATGCTCGTTTATTCGAAAACCTAGAGGTGAACCATGCAGGACAAGTACATGGTGAGTCTCAACTTAAGTTTTCCATTGTAGGTAAATTACGCAGATATACGCTGATAAAACTTCGATGGAACGGTGCATGTTCAGCTTTGTGATCGTCCTTGTAGTGAGAAGCTGTGCTGTGCTGGTTACATCTGAATTTAATCATAGAAGCCGATCCATAAATTATTATTTATCACCTCCGTCCGTAAATTATTTTTCGCTTTTTTTTTCCAACTGGCAGACCTTTGAAGCGAAAATTAATAGACGAAAACATGACTTTCAAACTCGGATGGTTAAACGAAAGGCTTGATTGCCAAGGTGTCAGATTATATTGAATGGGAAACCCAGTCGTTAAATTTAGTCTTTTCGAAATGTTGTTTAAGGCTTTTTTGTGTTGCTTAAATCGGTTATTTACGGTAGGGGAACTTTGTGCGTAAGTTGACTATGTTATTCAGTTTTAAGAATATATTTATGTTTCTGTTTATGATACTTTATTTAAAGGAAACGTTGACAGAAGAAGGCGTTCTTTATGTGTTATGATTATTTGATTGATTACGTTGCAGTAAAGGAAATGCCAGGATTAGTGGATGCAGTGAAGGCATTCGGCCAATCACGAGATCGCCTTTTCTTTTTGCCGTTCAGCGATGTGACTCGATACTTGTCGACACTTGAAAAAATTTGCATTCGTTTACGTCCATTCGGCTCCTCTGTGCTAGTTTATCTAGCGGCTGCCGTTTCTGATTTCTATATAACACAAGACAGATTGGTTCGTTCCATTTTTATTTATTTTTCCTAGTTTCTTATTTGTGAGTAATGATATTTTAAAAAAATGATAATCTTCATTGTTCGTAAATTTCGGCAATCAGCAGGGTTGCTGTTATCGGTGTCAAACAATGATATGAGTGCTTCTTATTTGCTACCCAGTTATCATGCTTACCTAGGCACTATCCAGTGAGATTCGTATTTCCGTCCATGACCGTAAGGCAATGGACGTAATTTGTCAGTCGCCTTAACTTTTATCGCTTTTGTAGTCGAAAAATGTTCACAATGATGCATGATGAAGTAGAAATGAGTTGAGGGCTTACAGTTCTAATTCTGTTGTTTGACTGAGCGAACTGACCGATCATTCGACAGAATTCTGCTCAGATCGGTGGTGCGTAGAAATTTGCATTCATCGGTTGCCTTCAGCAAAGGGTTGGATCGGAGGTAAGGAGTCATATTCGAGTATCCCCGAGGTTAAGAGCAGGATCAGGGCCTCCGAAAACTAGTGCGTGCTAGAGGATCCCGAACGCTAAGGTGATCATTAAGGCTTGGGCCCGAGCGTACTTCAGTGAGTGCGCAAACCTCCCAGCGGTTACATTCGTGCATATTTACTGTCCAAGTCTAATAGCAGTTGAGGTGGCTTGACGTTTGTGCAACGACCGCATCCGCTTAGATGTATGCCACTTAAGAAAATCGATGTGGCAATGTGCCAAGCATTAATAAGATATTAGTATACGGTATCACGTGACCATAAATACGAATACCGGAAAATATGAGTAATTGTTGGACCTCATTAATTTGTGCATTAATTTGATTCATTGAATTGCCTAAAATAGGTTACAAATTTGAATATTCTCATCATGTGAGAACGTTTTCAGCCGACCCATAAAATTCATTCGGACGAAGGCAAACTTCAATTAACGTTGAGTATTGTACCTAAATTATTGGACAGACTTGTCAACGAGTTGGTGCCAGAAGCGTTCGTCATCTCTTTCAAAGTATGCTTCTCTGTAAGAGTATGCGTCCGCGCATCTTCATGGCCCTAATTGACAAAAATGGTTTTGAAAAATAATTTTTGGGCACTCATATTTTCTCGCACTTCATTTCTTGGCCTTTTTTTAAATGTTCCGGTACTGTCGTGGTCAAATTATTAAAAAATTCTTGTTGGCCGATTGATTAAGCCAAATGAACCCAAAAATGTTCTGGTTTGGAGAACTTGCCGAAATAAGCTTGAATAAGCAGATCTCAGGTTGTTGAAAAATGTTTTACACTCAGTGAAACTGCCATCATGGAATGGCGGTGTTGGGAACTAAAATATGCGCAAAATATTCAAAACTCATGGACCCATATTGACCAGTGAATTGCAATTGTCATGTTATCATTTAACAAGTGCGACAGTACCTTTATTTTCGGCTTCAGATAGCTCGAATGCAATAGAAACTCGTTTGTGCTGCGACTGCATGGATCAGTTTTTAACTTTATAGTATGGCCGCTTGTCATCAGAAGCTTACGTCTTCTGCTACTGAGAAAGTTGTGAAAAGTGCGTAAGAGTTGATGGCACAGGGGTCAGAATCATTCACCACTTTACTTCTGTTGGCAAGATAATCGATCATAATACCAAAAAACAACTTCCATGTATCTTCTCTTTTTTTCTGCTCTCTCCTCTCCCCGCTAAATCCTACTTCATTTGCTTGTTTGCGGTTCTAGTTCCCCAAAGTGATATTCTGTAGGAAGATTTCGCTTGGAACTAAACATAATTTAATCGTAACTTTTTTTATATTTCATCAAGTTTTTTGATTGCGTTATCATCAGTTCTTTATTGCTTAGTAATGTCTCCAATTTTATTCGTTAGCTCATGACGCTTATTTGCTTCCATTGATTAGATGCACAGTCGTATGCCGTTTATGTCAATAAAAATAAGTAAACAAAAGTAGTAACAAGATAGATAAATAAACCAAAGATGGGCGAGCGAAGTGGAAATAAAGCGTAAAAATGAGTTGTTTTATAGTTGGAAACGGATGAGTCGGTTTTAGTCGAGAAGGCGAGAGGTGCACTGAAAAAGTACGGCCATAAGGTTGGTTCATTTTATGAATTCTCTTTAAAGTTAATATGGAAATTGTCGGATCGTTGTCGTCTTCATCTCTTACTTACATTTTTGTGCATAGTGAATGGCATGCCAGAGCGAACGCGGAAGTGTTGCGGGAAAAAACATATTGCTTGGGGAAAAAAGACTGTTTCTGAGTTGAAAACAATTTTGCTCTGAAATTGAACTAGCGTAGCCACGACGGCACATGCCAAATTATACTTGAAGGGGTCAAAATGGGAAGTTTGGAGGAGGGGGGGGGGTTATGGGTGATGAAGTGTATCCGTTTTTTATTTTACGCCGTTCCCGCCAACAGTTATGCTTGCTAGTTTTTTTTTTGAATTTTTGAATCTCGTGTCATTAGGGTTTTAGGGGAATTTGAGAAACGTTCCCTCCCCCTCCTGAAATACCGGATCTATCTACGCCGACGCTTATCCGCTGACAAAATGTGAGCAAGAATTCTTGGTCGATGACAGGTGATGGCAGTTAATGCGACGCGTAGAAGTGAGAGATTCAAGACCTGAAAGAGATGCTCAAAATTGCATCTGTCTAACACGTCTCGTTATAAGTATGATATATATTTCATCAAACCTAAACTTCCCTTAAATATAATTATCTTTATAGAGGCCAACCGGCATAATGGCTGATCGACAGATCGACTAATGTTTCTTTATGCAGTATTAATGCAGCAGTGAGTTAAACGTGCTGAATGGCGATCTGAATGAGTGGAAGTTTAGCAAGCTTACGCTTTTGTGAGGTGGTAAATTTAGTTACTACACTTTTCAAGCGGTCATAGTAAGTGGGCGGCTACCTGCTGTGTTTCCAAATGAACAAATGAGCGGCTGATTTGCCGATCCGTTTTTTTTTCAGGCCACCGTTATGTCATGGGGATACAGCGCAACCCTTCCTCATCCTTCACCAAGAAACTTGTACATTTACTTATTTAACTTGCTTACTTTTAAAGTAAAGTGCGTCGATATTTGCAGTTGGTAATCGGCAACATATTGCAAACACGCAAAGAACGTGTCATTTTTGTGGAGAGCGATCGTGAGGAGGAGATATTTTTGAGTGCTGAGCAAAAGGCAGAGAACGTAGAAATTGAACAGCTAATCGTCGACAGACTTGTCCAGATTCACAACCATTTCCAAAGCGGCAGACACTGATCGTCGGTTACTGGTATGTGCATTTCGAGACACATGCAGATCTCTCATTCACCCGTTCCATCCTCCTTCTGTTGAGGGGAGCGGATGATGAGAGGGTGCTGGCGGAATATCAAGAAATCCATTTTGGTGATAACGAACACTCCTCATCCATTTCACTCTCATGAAATATGGCGCGATAGGCGCAGTTTTAAGACAACCGCCATCTTTCCGAGAAGAGCCAATCAATCCTTCAGCTTTCCAGCAAACGGATGAGCGTGGGATGCAGAGACCCAGTGAATCCAGCGCGAAAAAAATTGGCACAGATAGCCGGCTGATCCGATCGGTGGCAGTTTTACTTCTCGGTTTGTCATAGAACGCCTACAATGTAGGCGTTCCCTGCTACCACCAGCCTGCAGTTTGTAGAAATATTGTCCTGCGCTGGTATAGGTAGTGGCGTTGCAACAGTACTCACAATGTTCTCTGCTATGCGTTAGAAGCGAGGTATGAGATCAGGAGTGGATGCTCTCATAACCGCTAATTCTTTTCTTAAGTACTGCCTTCTGTAGGTTTAGGCCGCCGTTTTCTGTTAGTGTTCAGTAATGTTCCTTTTTATGAATGCAGTTAACGTTTACGGTTTCATGAAGTTTTAATGAAATTATTTGAATATTATACAGCACTTCCCCTTAATTGTCGTTTACCAGTTCATGCCGAAATTCTTTTCGTAATGTACTTTTGTGCTCTTCACTGTTCACTTTCCATTAAAATTAATGTGGCAGTACTAGTGCCAGTACGATAAATTATCAAACGACACAGGCGGCACCAGTTCACTCACACATGGTACTGCCACGGTTGGTATGAAAAAGGTTACAAGAAGGCCGATTTAATAAGCGCAAAAAATCATGGATTCAGTGAGGAATATATTTTTGGAACAGCAAGGATGGAATAAGATGTTACACCCAAAACAGTCGGCAATCTCTTCTTCCTGAGGGATGCAAGCCTCTACAAATTAACTTTTTGCCTTTTCTAGGCATTTTATTGCCAACATTACAAACTTGTAAGTTCGGTATAAGGATGATATACTGAAACTTTACACTCTATGAAATCATCGACTTACACACACACACGGGTACAAACGGGTGCACCATCGCCAAATTCTAAATTGGAATGCAATACAAAAGAAATTCGCTCTTGAAGGGAGTCACTGCAACTGAATATAAGCGAAAACATAAGGAGGCACAAGAGAATGAGAATGAATCTGAAGTAAAATCGAAAATTCCATTCCATACTTTCATTTACTTTTAGCGCTTTGCGTGAATTTCCTGATGGATACCAATTTCGACACTGTTACCCTCGACACTCCGCTTTCTTTTCTTCACCCGAAAAATTCCTCCCCGTTCCTCCCCCCCCCCCCCCCCCTTTTTTCTCTCCCT
>JPKZ01002167.1:109530-122682 GCA_000803305.1 Toxocara canis
AAACAACATCGTTCCAAAAGTATGAAATTTCCATTAAAAACACAAGCACAAAACATCTTGAACACACCAGCAGACAGCAAAGCATCACGCCACTTAAAGCTGAAACTAGGACATAATGTCTTCATGAAAACGAAATGCACAATCAGAACTTACAACTGAAACTGTTTCGTCGGGTGTCAACGCATAAACCATTTGAGATTATTTTCATTTCAGTACGTAAAAAAAAGAAATACTCCATTTCGTAATCTCTTCGTTCCATACATCTTTTTAAATAATTTTTAAAAATGGATGAGAAAAACAAAGTGCAAGAAGAATCGCTTATCTCAGCTGAGACACAAAGAATGTTAAAAATTAGCAAATTTACAAACCAAAATAACACTAAGCAAAGGAGGACAACTTTAACATTTAAACTGGGGATTTATCACATAATACCGACAAGAAAGTACCGCAATTCACGTCGCATTTTTTCTTCAAGCAGGCCCTACCCGTCTATTTTTAATCCATGTCGAATATGAGCATTTCAAAGACCAGCGCCTCTAAACATTAAAATTTTAGCCGCCTTTTGGGCCACTCGATTCCTTTTGACTTTGGCAACAATAAACGTTATTTAACTTCGATTACACTGGGGCGTTTCTAATGTAGAGAAGTGAATACGTAGAATTCGTGGCAGTCTGGGGAGCAGAAGGGCGTACATTCGAAACACACCCGCTCTGGAGAAGCGGTCTGCCTCAGCAGTCAAAGTTCAGTGGGAAGGTGGAAAGGAGGGAAGGTTATACTGTCTGCTCACCATTCGTTTCGCCAGACGGGGCATCATGAAATGCGACGCGGCTTACCCCCAAAAGACGATTATTGTGGGTTGAATTTGACAAGATCGCGCACTCACGAGGTGCGCTTTTGAATCGACGAAACGAAAGGCATCCTATAAACGAATGTTCGGTATCACTTCGCTGCGATTGGCGCATTCTGAAATTAAAGACAGCAGATAATTAAAGTGACCATCGAGCGCGACTAGCATTAGAGCATATCATGCATTTTGTTAACCATACATACGTTCATCATTTCCGGCCAAACATTCTTTGGCTCATGCATATGAAACGCCTCATGTTTACTCTAAATAACAGCAATTATGCATCAAATGTGGAACGTCATTCAGTATTCCGGTGATGAGTCTTCCTGGAATGTTGTCAAGAGTGAAAACGGGCAAAAATGTTACGTGCAAATTTCTGCTACATAAAAGCTTACCATCAGACATTTTCACCCATATCGAGGTTAAAAAAAAACTGGAGGTCCCCAGAAAAAAAGTGAAGATTCTCATATCACATTATCAACTCAACTCATGTACTTACGAGGCGAACGTTTGCGGATTCTGAGAAATAACTCTATGATACTCGCGCCCACGCTACGTAAACTTGCGCCAAACAAAAATTAAACTTCGGAGAGAAGTAAGCTCAACTTCCGGATGTCCATACTGCAAATATCCTAATGAATAAGTTTGCTATATAGTAGACAAGGGACCATCAGATCTCATTGCAGAAATAACACTTCTCATCTTCTTTGAGGGAATATAACGAAAGAAATTCAATCGATGTTTGACGTAAGGATTTCGAAAATGGCCTGATAAGCTAACATAAATGATTAAATAAGATAGCAAAATAAGAAAAAAATAATGAAACGAAAATCGGCCATTCTTCCAAAGAAGGAAAACATAATGAAGACATTAAAATGCTATGACGAATTCACTAGGCCGAAAATTCAAATGTACAAATGAAAAAAAAAGGATTTCTTAACTAGGCTGGTACGACAGGAAAGAAAACCCTGTCCAAGGAAGGTAAGGTGAAGGTTTGGCCTCTTGATCCCGTGGGGACGAAGGACGGCCCCTCCCCGTCCCTATCGAGACTTGAAGAACCATTCTTTGATATCTGCCGAGCCGAGTTTCTTTGAAGACAAGAGTATTTTGGCCAAGAAAACGTCCGATATAGTAGAATAGTGCAGCACAGTAGTGCCATTATACTCTGCCACACCTCGACTCCTTAGGCCGCACTGGCACTGTGGTGTGGGAATTGCTGTTGCACTGTACTTACTATTCTATACATTATACGTTTACCTGAGACATAGCAAGAAAAATAACAGATTCCTTGTCAGTCACTAATCCGAAGTGGCCTAGGTAGACCAGATATCTTGCGAATGTAGTTAATCGCTTAATGTCAGCACAGTACAAATCAACACGTGCTTTTTATGTATAAGGTGGTTCTGAAAACGCGCTTCCGAAACTGGAGCGCTAAGTGTTCTCGCTTTCCCGCCCAATTTTTTCAATTTCGAGCATAACTGCCTTTCTCCCTCGGCACGTGCCCAGTGCCAAGTCTCAAGCAACCTTCTGCAAATCCTCGTCTTCGACTGTCACTCGCACGCTGTCATTTTCACAGCCTTAAAGTGGTCTATTAACATGTTCATTTTATGCACACCCAAAAAAATCACGTGCCCGAATTTTTCGCTAGTATAGTTTGTCAAAAGTTTTCAAAGATTACGGTACAGTACACTTTTGTGGATACGGCAACATTCAAGCAAAATCCTGGTACACTGTGATGCTTGTATATACAACCTGCTTCCGCAGCTTCGTTCAAGTTACATGGGCATCTCCACTTTCCCCTCTCCCATTCTGATGCGCGGAGAGGAAAGGTTAGTCAGCAGCTCCATATTTATTAAGGAGGTGCGCAGGCATAGGTACGAATTAAAAGTTCTGAAACCTGCAGAGAAAAGTCGTGAAAAACGTAAATTTTTAGCGTCATCAGCACTTCTCGGCTGCCAAGAGCCCTTTTTGCAGGCTAGTTCGGCAGTTTAAGGCCACTTCTGGCTCAAAAATTTGGGTCGAGATATATTCAGCTGCAAATTTGTTGAGAAAATGACAGATGATCCACAGAAAACTTAAGGGTTCTAAGAGGAAGGGGGAAAGGGGAAGGAAAAAAAGAAAGGATAAGACAGAAAACACCCACGTTTAAATTAATTCAAACAGGTTGAAAGTTTGAAAATGTGCAATTATATTTCAAAAAAATCTGTTCTCCAGCCCCCGTCAATCTATGAATTTGGACATATTTTAAGAACGCCTGAAGCGCGTTCTTGATGCGGTCAGTTCTTTACCTTCCTGTGTTTCCTTATAGCGTACTTCTACCACACTATGCTTCAGCACGTTAGAATGTGCTTACTCAGTGCTACACTTCGTGGCCAAAATTACACCAAAGTACAGGTATGGCATAGTTTGACAAATACCTAAAACCTTACTGGTCATAATACGTCCCCAAAAACACTGGAAATCAAAGAGAAAACAATCTCCTTCATAAAAAACTTAAAATCTTTCTCCACGTGCAAGAATGGTGGAGGAGACTCCCGTCCGTCCGTGGGAAGACGGAAGAGAGTGATCCTCGATCTTCCGTTCTCGTTTTTGCGGGACGAGTCCCCATTTCAACTCTATCCTAAACCCATCATAGATAAAACGTTGAGATAGTCCAGCAGCTAATGGAGTCTGCAAGCATATCGCACAACTGGACTAGCAATAGGTTCTTATACAGTCACTTCGGTCTCCGATCTCATCAAATACATAAATTATAACATATTATGAAACGACCACGGCACTGATCTCACTTCTTTACCTATAGAAAATATTCTAAAATCTCAAACAGGATGCATTCTGCGCGATATATGGTGTTTGACTACGTGTGCACAAAGCAAAGATTTTAAAAAAACCATTCTGCCTCAAATTTTGAAGCCATAACTCCAATATTGATAAACTTTTCAAACTTGTATCTTTGCGTTCTTATACCTAATGATAGATTTTGACTTGAAAATCTATCTGTCCATTAAATAAGAAACTCGATCAAGATCATGCACTTAGTATTTCTATGCTTCTACGTAAACTAAAAGTGAAACAGACATTAAAGGGGAAAAAAAATAACGGACAGCGATTAGTTCAAATATGCAAACAATTTAAGGATCTTAGGCTCACACAAACACGCATATTACTTCTACACAGCAATCGGATTACCCTGCAATATTCGATTGTTGCCTGAAATGCTTTCTTTTTTGCTTTCATGATATTCTGTAAACTTCGGACATCGCAAATAAACAATGCCATATCTACGAAATGAGCAGTTGTCGACGTTGCGATCTCTACTCGCTTCTCATTTTTCAACTTCACAAGATAAATTTCTCTTTCCCCAACTATGAAAAGGTTTTATTCTCATTTTTCATCCATAATTCACTTCCCCCCCTCCCACCTCCTCCCCCACCAATTCATGAACCTTAGGTACTCTGATTTAAATAGTTAAGCGTACTCACAAGTCTGATGAGTACGCTTGGGTAGTTGCGTCATTAACCGTTTCAGTTTGCGCGGTCATCAACGGATTATCGGAAAAATCAGACGGCCGAACGAAATTAGAAATGTTTGTCGATTGGATTCAGACAGCGATATCAATGAAAGAGATTCGGCGGAAACTTCCGCAGAATATCTCGCCGAATCTGTCGCTGCTCTCAACATCTGAATCTCATCAACAAGTATATCCGTGTATCCCGTGTTCTCTCTGTTCGTCTGATTTGTTTTGGCACAGCGCTGATAACAATATAGTTCCGATCAATGTGCAAATAACAATTTCGAGTCCTAAGGAAGTTTTCAACAGCTAACAGAAATGAATCAAACACGAGATAACAGGTGAAGCGAAAATCCTCAACAAATTGCTAGAGGCCAAAAATTGAAATGAAATTTTATGCGTCTTCCTCCCCTTCACTTTCTTCATGTGCCCCTTCACGATTAAAACGTTAAAAACTGGCAATTCGAGATAGCAACTTTCAACATCTATCTTCCAGCAACGAAACCCTTTACTATTAGCTCACATAAATATGCATCCGTGCTGGCACAAACACATGGACTCATAAATGTCCAAGATGCATCTACCCTCGAAATACGTGTCCCTCTAGGTGGATTCCAAACAGCACTCTTGCGCGCAAATTGGAGTTCTAGCCATTTACTAGATACTTTACAAATCTCCATTTTTTCGATCACAAATTTCGATTGCCTCCGCAGCTAAAATTAAAAACAAAAATCCTGCACAGCACAGCTCAGAACAACTGCGCGATATCTGTGCATGGTTAAAAACGCATATATAATCAAAGCATACCTTTAGATCCCAAAGAGCAACCAGTCCATCAATTCCGCAAGTTGTGAACTTTTGCAAATTGTCAGTGCGTCCAGAATGTGGCACTATTTGGCTGAAAATACGTCAGCATCGACAAAACGAAACAATATTTGCTTTAGAAATGGCATGGTGAAAAAAAAGACCCAAAGTTCCGTTAAATTCATTATAACCTGCTGCATGCACATGCAACTCAGTAATAAAATTCAATGCCGCGAAGAATGAGGAAGCATGAAATGAAAAACTTTGAGAAGACCGAAATCTCGAACTCTCAAACGTTTTGCTGATTGGAGTTCCTATTCCTTTAGATATCGACTTAAGTTCCTATCCCTTTGGATATCAGTTTATGCTTTCGTTACAAAAAAAAAAAGAGAAATGATTACGTGATCGCGTTTTGATGTAGAGTCTTCAACTGAACACTGACAGACTCCGAAACGGCATTTCGATCGATATTTCTGAACATTTGCATTGCGCTGTTAATGTTTTTCGATTTTTGCTCTGAGGGTACGTCGAGTTTCGTAACGAACTTTAACGTCTCGCCTACATACGTGAAAAGCATCGGAGAACAATCGTGACCCTGAAAGAGGCATCCGCCTTGTTTTATGCAGACTATGTGCAAATTGCTGAGGACAAGAATGCTGAACACGAAAGGTGTGCAGTACAGACCATATCAAAGCAACCGGTGCACACAAATTCAGGGTTGGTTTTTGTTTTCCGTTTTGAATAAGTGGTTTCGATATTAACAAACATTCTCACCAACAAATCGTAGCGATTTTGCGTATTCAACAAAAAATCACAGCACGCGTAGCTGCCAATAAAAAGAAAAGCTAGTACCCGAGACAGTCCTCTTTGCAAATGGATGCTATACCTAGACTTCTTGCACATGCACTCCGTTTTACGACTATTCCATACCAGAGTATAGCACGTTTTGCTATGAAAGTTTAATCATATCTAGGATACATATTTTAGTCGTACAATTTCACAACTCCTAGATTCAGTGATTCCCGAGTTGAAACCAGTGGGCAGGCAGACAAGCAACAGTTGATAACAGCACAAAAACATACAGCAGCAATGAGACTGTTTTCAGTGACCCATTGAATAGCCGTGAACGGTAAGTGTGCAGTGCGTAGCACAATCGCCTCTTGCGATGAACGGTTCGTATCGATCAGCGATACGGTCGAATCGTGTGCTACGAACGCCAGACGACAGCCCGACGGCGAAAACGCCACATCGTGTACCCAGCCAGAACAATTCACCTTAAATGCATCGCTTTCAACAAGGGAACTTGGCGCGTTTTATTAACCGGAAGAATGAGGAGATGAGTGGAAAATGAAGTTACAAAACGATGACGGTCTTCTTCTCAACATTACAGCCGAGGAAGGGAAAGCTAAGCAGACACAGAGAAAAGATAATCTGCTTTCTTTGCAAGAAGCCCGACTGAATAACTCACCTCAGACATATCAAACTAACATCATTCCAATTTACTCCTCTAAATTACTAAGCAATCTATAATACTTGAACTAATAAAACTAAGTAAAGACCGCGCATATACAAATTACATCGAACACTGGGAGAACAATTAACAGAAAATAGGCCATGGATCGGTCTGCGCACTCCGACGGCTGCAATGAAGTCAGTGACTTCAACTTATAAAATAAAAATTTTCATGGATAGAGCATCACGCGAATCTTTTGAGAGGGAGAAAAGACGTGTCGACTCGCCAGGATAGCAGTAGAGTTTTGAAGTCAACATGAGAACAGGTTTAAAGTGTACATATGAATGAAGAAAGTTATCCGGAATCCAGAAGACCCCTTACGCGAGACACACGACGGACAATAGATATTTTGCCCTCCATAAAAGGAAACTTCTGGCACCTCTGCGCAACAAGTCAATGGACCAATTCAGTCGGCTTGCATTCTGTAGCATCAAAAATAGCGAAACAGTACAGTGGCCGACTGAGAAACAAGTCAAGATAATTTTCGATATCTGATAACAAACTGGAATGAAAAAGAACGAAAGTTTACCTTAGAAAAAATTTTAGCGAGAAAAACACAAACAACAACCCTTAAGACCTTGAAGGCAAATCCTGTTTTCGCTTTTGCATACGCCATTGTCTTTAGATGCAAAGACCGAGGAATATGTAACTCATTTCTGGATTAGTCGCTTCAGCAGGACGATCAAGTTCATTAAACAACAATTTCCGCATAGAACTTAACGGCTATATATTCATTTTCTGTTGAAGAATGGAACATCGAATAAAGTAACCCTGTACACACATCATTTTCAACTTCATCGTCTTCTAAAAGGATCGGGTTGCTAAGGTCAGAAAGGAATTTTTTTTTTAAAGTACTAGTGAGAGTTCTACGATGGGATGAAACGAACGACTTCACTTTCGCAACTGTATACGTTGTCCACAGTCAACGAAGTATTCAAAACAGCGCAAATTTTTGGACGGATCAATGATAGGAACCAAAAAATATAACGACTAACACTTCCATTTATCCGTTGCATAACATAACTGATCCAAATATTAACCTCATTTGGACCATACAAAAGTTTTCAACGACTTATATTGCGCCTTTACTGCGTTCGGAGGCTGCTCAAGAAGCAGCTGGACCTCTCCTCTCTTGCTCTATTTAAAACTGTTTCAAATGCAGTTCGAAATTCCATTCCCTCCCATTCAACTTTTCTTTTCTATCGAAATACATGGTCGAGCACATATACGAGCACAGTCGCTTGAAAAGGATAGATTGCACAAAAACATCCACTACTGGAGACGTAAACGGCATCAAATACTTCAAAATATATGAAAGGGCAAAACATACCTCACACATCAACGCTCCAAATGGCATTTTTGATCCCCACGGATTTGGTGATGGCTTCTCGTCCACCTCTTTAACATAAGCCGAGAAGACCCGTGCCTGAAAAAAAACACAGCAGTCCACCTATGTAAATATAAATGTTTGACAGCATCAAATTTTCAAAAGCTACACATCAATAGCGACGGATTTCGCACTCGACAAAACAAGTTCCGATTCTAGTTGGTTATATGTCGCGGTCGATTAAAAAATAACTGCAAAATTTAATATCACAATCACATATGGAGACCCCATCACTCCTACCAGTAGAGGGAGAGAGGAGTTATGAGGAACAGTCCACCGGGAATTCTGGAGTCTCTTTAGGAGTGAATATTCCAAGCAAAAAAAAACTGAAAGAAAACGGTCCAAAACACTAAATATTTGATGGTTCCGACGCCCTTCTCGCTTCCGGGTCGTCGGACGCCTTTTTGCGATTTGCTTCAATTATGCAATCCAATTTTTGGCCCAGAAATCGCGACATGTGAAACCCTGATCCAAGAGATCTATGAAAGTTCAAAAAAAATCTTATTTTTTAAAAATTTTTAGAAACTGAGAAGGGAAGAGTTGAGGGCAAGAATGCACATGTGCAACTACTACACTTTCACACTTCGTAAACAGCAAATTTCTCGATATTCCTAATGGTTTACTTTATGAAAAAGGCCATCTGAAATTTACATTTTATAAAGAGTAAACCTTGAAATCACAGGCTCCTACAGCCAGCAACACATTATTGGGATGCCAATCGATGCAGGATACCGTCGATCGAATAGGCTTCTTGATCTGTTTGGATACCCACCAGTCGTTCTCCTTCTCATAATAGCATACAGAAACCAACTTCGCACCGCTTCCAACCGCAAATTTATTCTCTAAATGAATGTTGACTATGAATGTGCCATAATTATATAATAATTTAGGGCCATAATATAATAATAATTTAAATGAATAATTTAATTATGTAAATATGATCACAATTTACCTTTTTATCATGTTTAACTTACTGTAATAAAAAAACCTGATTGTTTAATTACCACTCATTTCAATTATATGATCCTAATAAAGATAATATCTGCTGCTCAAATCAAAACCTTAAAAAAAGAACCGGTTAATTATGCCAGCTATAACATCGACTAACTACATGTCAACGATCGTAACGAAATAATACCGCAGACCGCAAATAACATAAACCTCTGAGATAACATAAACCAGTGTGACAGCCAAGCACAAGAGAAAGATATGCAAAATAAGATACTCGAATAGAACAAATAGCATACATCAATTCATGACTATTCCTAAATAACAATTTGATTCCTAATAAATCCCTATTAACACGTCAATTATCTTCTTCTTAGCTTTTCTTAAAAATTCTTCGTTTTTTGACCAGATTATTCGCATAAATGACACCTATTGAGGCTTTTTGATGACACTATCAAACACCACACATTCAATATCGCTGATGTCAATATTCTTCTCAAATGTAAGTTCGTAAAGAGAAGCTCACTACAACACAGTTACGAATGTAACATGCATGAAACGAAACAATGGCAAAGATTTCATGCGGACGCTTTAGAACCTCAAGCCATAGGCATAGCAAATGGCTTCATATTTGCATTTATGAACATTAATTCTTTATCGTCACCTCATTCGCCAACGTATCAGAAGGCCAAATAAGCCAATTCACCGAATGAAAAAAAAAAGAAAAGAGATCCAAGAGGGAAGCGTACCAAGTGGAGACCATTTCACGGAAGTGGCAGCACGATTTATACGGACCAATACTAGCTCGGGTTTCCAGTGATCGCCATCCAGTGTCCACACAAAAGCGTTTTTGTCCTTTAAAATATACATTCCATTTTAAATGTGAAGACTTATAGCGAAAATATTACGGCGTATGTTCATTCAGACTTAAGGACTATACTAAACATGATGATTACAAGAATTACAAAGAGCCCGTATACGTTACATTAACATATACTGGTTATGCAAGTACTATAAGGGTACAAATACTGGATAATATATCTCTCTAACTACTCACTATAAGTGAACGTAGGCATGAGAAAATTATGTTTCTAAAGACAAAGAATTACACAAAATGGCAACTGTGCATATTAATGATCTTGAGTTAATTTGCATTTGGCATCTTGTTGCTCACATACTGCACTACTCGTAAATACAACTGGATTCTCAATAAATTCCCGATCAATAAATTCTTAATATATTCAAGTACATTCTACAAAAGTACGTAGGGTTGAACAAAGATTTACTCTAGACCATCTAAGTACATAACTGCTCAAGGAAAGCAACCTGCGAACAAGATACAATTCTGTTCGTATTTGGAGCCCAGTCAAGACCCGTTACTGGAAGATCGTGTTCCTTTAACGTGTGTATCAGTTTCCACTGACCGGATTGCCAATGAAATATAAGGATCTCGTTACTTGATGGAGAGACGGCCAATTCTAAAAACAGTAAATCCTCGCGCAATTGCACGTTCAGAACCATGGCCAAGGAGATGTTTGGTGATATGACGCAGTAACTAGGTATCGCCTCATTTACATCTACTCTTTAACGCTTCGCTTTCGCTATTTCACATGCAATACACTATATTCTCCAAACCAAACGCGTTAAACTATTACGAGCGAAACTGTACAATAACATAGGACCGCTTCAAAATCATCGCTTTGTGTCGTGCCCAACGAGATGCTTTCGCCCCCAATGAAGTCTTGATTAACAGCATTTCAAAAGCAAATGAAAACACCCATATTTAGATGAATCTGCGAGCACAGACGTCCTTAACCGTTTTCAACGCGTGCACTCTGCAGGCAAAAAAATGTAGCGAGAGATGAATTTCCTTTGAGGTAAGACCCTCAGCACTTTTTGGCCTGCCTCTCGGAAAGATATCTTCTCGAAGTTGGGAACGAGAGCGTTTAAAGGGGATACGGCCGCATTCATATGTTTTTTAAAGGTATGACTGCGTCAAAGATTCCACAGGAGAACAAAACAGTAAAAGTGGGGAATTCAAACATACGAGAACGATCCTTATTCCAGGCGTGGCATGTTATCGGTCCAATTCCAAGATTCCAATGTTGCACAGGAAACGAGGCCATAATTGATACTCTGGTTCCTTGCACACGATTCACCCTTAAATTTCGCACGCACGTTTTGCTGACGCTAACACGAAACATCACGCAACAAACTGTATAAGCATGAATGGATGACATTTGTTCGTTTATGACCTCAAGAAGTCATGAAGACGATGCATACTCACTACTTTATGATGGAGGGTACTAGTGCCGATCTATTTATACCAACTAACGTTGACTTGTGAAAACCAATGGGGTGGGGAAAATTTTGCTGTGAAATGTTGCAGCTAGGAAGAGTGCTATATTGTCGTCAGCAAGGGCGGAAATACGCATTCACTACTACCGGTGGTCTTCAGAAACTTTATGACATATTGCAATGCTCCCCTTCAGCAACACCTTTTCTTAATTTCGGAAAAGTTTAGCGGAAAGAATGATAAGCATATATAGACTGCACTGTTACTAAGGCTAGGCTGTTGGTAATTCAGCTGATAACACAGTGATACTACGCCCTCAACAATCTAATCATCAATTCCATAATTTACAATTCCATAACTATGATACTCAACGCACAAATATCCATTCAACCAAAACCGAGGTAGCACCTCATAATACTTATACAAAGCGACGAATGCGACTGCCCTCCGAACAAAAAAGTTCATGCAAACAATTTTTGGCGAAGATTATGAATAATATGGAACGTTGCCAAAACTAGCATGCAGCGTAACAATGAATCGCAAAATTTCCACTTTAGACTGCCTTCTATGAATTATCAATTTGCAACAACATTACAACGAATGCATAGAGCGCATCACTGCCGAAGTGATGAATGCTGATTCGGCGTTGTAGTTTATTTGCATAAATAGTGATATCTCTAGACCTTTTCAATGATAATGAAATCGCTAATGTGCACAAAATAAATTGCAAAAACATGGGGAGATTTGAGGAAAGGAAGACTGTTACATGTGTGTGTCGAATATGTGAGTTAATCGATAATTCTGCGTTCGAAAAATACCTTTCACAGCGTGTACAAAAGTATCTTGATTCAGGCTCATATATTTTAGTGCCCAATCCACTCTATTCACCTCCAATCACTTCGCGTACAAGTCTCCGTAAACGGACGCTTACAACCCTGTCACATACACACACACACGCACACACACACGCACACACGCACACACGCACGCACACGCACACGCACACGCACACGCTCGCACACAACCGGCATCTCCAAATGTAAACCTCCAAGTGCTTACTTACTAACCTTTGAGTAGGCTTAATTACTTTTTGTTGAAAATATTACCATCGTGTTATACAACTGTTTCTTAACGGAATTGGGCGGAATTACAATGAGCTAGTGGACGTTGCTCGGTACATCGAAAGGGCTGCAGTACGGTTACTTAACCTTTGAATAGGCTTAATTACCTTTTATTGACAGTGTTAAACGCCATGCTTTCCACGCACGACCTGTTAATCATAATCACATAACCTTGTGATCGAGCGACAAAAGTAGCCGCATATTTAATTTATATGGACTGCTGTAGTTATCCGACCGCACGGATTTTATCGACAATCCAAACGACGTTGAAAAGTCGTATTGAAATAGCGGTGGTTAGGTGAGGGAAATTTGATATATAACGAGGGTACGAGGTGAAAATGTTCGAAAATTTTCGTTGCGTGATAGGCTCTATCACTGCCTCAGTTTTATAGCGATAGCTTCTTGCTGTGTTCATGCTGTATCCCCTAGCCTTTCCCATGTTGGTCGTTTCAAGTGTTCTTTCTAATGACTTGTAACGATATTGTCGATTATCGATCCATCTTCTGTTGTCTTCCCCCATAGCTGTTGAAGTTAGCGCACGCTCCCATTGGTCCGTCTAACTACTACTTATTAACGAAATTGGATAGAATTACGATGAGCTAGTTCATGGTGCTATGGTCCGTCGGAATTGTGTTGCAGTAAGGTTTTTTCAAGGAAACCCATACTGCGCAATCTGAAAACATTTTTATCGTCTTCATCTCCTCTCATGCATCCACCTAACCCCT
>JPKZ01002169.1:16296-34457 GCA_000803305.1 Toxocara canis
ATGCTCTGCTGTACTATTTTAATGTATGTTATAGTGCAAAAAGCGCGATTACTTCCCACTAAATTGCTATATCACCACTTTACTGTTATTGCGTGAATTCTGTGTTCTTTCCGAAAGAATTCTGTCAGTAATGTATTATGTGCTTTCTTATGTTAACATAACTGACTACATGCAATGTTTGTATGAATAGCGAAGAGCTGTGAGACCGTTGCGGATAAAAGTGGAAACAAGGATACTTGAAGGGCGTAATGCCGCGACAGCGCAAGCATTTATGAGCACGAAGGCAATACAGCAAAAAGAGAGCTCTACATCGCCATAATACCTGCACCTGTTATATGGGAACAGCTCGACAAATCCGGATTCAAGTATGTTTTGCTTTTTCTTTCTTTATTTGCATCGGAGATTCTGTTCTTCAACAAGGTGCTGCAATTCAGTGATTTCTGATAGTTGCTTAAAAGAGAATGTTCCGTATCTGCAATAAAATTTTGATTTGAGTCCCTCTATCTTTTTCCAGTTCTGTGTTCTTCATAACGAGGTGAAAATTTTTCAGTCCGTTGGAGCTGCGCTGTCATCCCACCCTCTGCTTCCACAAAATTTTGTGTGAGCGAGCTTGTTGGGTACTCATCATTAAGTCTGGATTGCGTTGTACATTCGTTTACTCGGCGTTAGTTTATGCAGAATTTGCGCAATTTCTTTCACAAAAGGCGGTTTGCCTAGCAATATGCGTATTTGCAGATATCGGCACCAAAAAACCTCCTGTCCTATTTAATTCATTTATGCATGAACATATAAGCACAGCATGCAAAACTTCCTCCACCTTTGCCACCTGCACAACGTAATTGTGAGTATCGAGGATATGAAAGCAAGAAAAGACAGGCTTGCTCTGTTTTCATTTTTTTAACTAACCAACTTTAGAGGACCATCCGGCGGCATCATCAGCCTGGTTTATGGTTTCAATACGGGCAAAGTGCGCATCAGAAACAACTTCATTTTAAGGTCTGTGCTGTTTGCTTCGCGTAAAGATTTCTACGGTTGAAAGCGTACGAGATGTTTCCAACGCAACCTTCTGCCAACAGTTCCGTCGAACGGTGGAGGAACTGAATAATTAAGTTTTCTTCCTCGTCAAAAAGTTTTAAGCCTTATGAAGACTGTTCGGCAGTTCCTTGCGAAATTTTTCGTCCAAATTCCACTCTCTTGTTGCGTTCGTTGACATGAATTTTTGATCGGTAGTTCAACTGATTATTCACCAGGTCACCGTTCAGCCTGCCTACATCATTGCTGAATTTGTGATCCGTTTGGCCGTTTTTCCAATATATGCGCTTTCGATCTGACAATCTGTGTTGCGATGTGACCAGTGCTTTCCATTCATTTCTTTCGTAATATTTTTTGCAGTTGAGTCGACTTCAAGTGGACAATCAGCTAGCAAATTGCGTTTTCCCGACTATCGTCGCAGTTGTTCCGCCACCCAAGTCGATTGTCGCTGACAACGGTATGGTTTAAATAACGTCATCAGGAAAGGCACTTAGATAGTTTCACTGCTCATTTGTTTCCCGTTGTTGTCTGCAAGGAATTATGTACGAATGGGGTAAGGAATTTTCACTGGAAGACCACTTCAAAGGTATAAAACACCTCGACAGTTTAGCGTTTTCTCTCTCGATTGTATTCGCCGATTACATTTGAACGGAGGGGTGTTGTTATGCTGATTTGTCGCAGCAGTTGTTCTAATCTGTAGACGGTATGACTGAAGTCTGTCGTCTAGAGGACTTTTGGCAGATAATGCCTGTGTATACGAAAACCCACCCACGATAATTTGAGAGAATCCGTTATTTTTGAAACATGGATTTTCCGCTTGCTTTGAAGAATAAAATGGGGAATAGTTTTGGAGGTTTCTGGCACTAGTAAGTCAGATTGGCGAATTTAGCGTCGCGATATGTCAGTCTGAACACAGCAGTTTGGTGCAGGTCAAATATCTGCATCTGCTTATTCAAGAGTTTGCCGTGCGAATTGATGAAGGAATCATCAATACACTTGTCACGTTTCTCGGTAGTGAGGTTCAGCCCCACTCCTATAATGTATGTCAGCGTTATGGTCTCTACATACTTGCCAGTGACCCTTTATGCATTTAAAGTAGTATATGTGACGTATGGATTCTGACTAGATACAACGAATAGTCGGTCATTAAAAACTCCTTTATGAGAAAACTTCTGACTATCGGGCTGTACTACTTCCATCTGCCGGCTCTCAGATCACGGCGAGGTTAGCGTGCTGTTGCAGCATTTCCTCACTGTAGCTTAACATTCAAAAATATGATTCTTAAGTTGTTTATATATGGACTTGATATGGTCTCCGAAGCGTAAAAACGTTTAAGCGTGCGCACTTTTTGACATTTTGCACGACACTGCTAGCCACTTTCCGCTTTCGTTCGATTTGTAAATTTCTTCGTAAACGAATCTCACGCTTTCCCTCTCTCTTCATTCCGGTTGCCACTAAGAGACGACGGCTTGCCATACGCGTTCAAGTGGTCCGATTTTTGTTCATCCTACATGAGTCGTTCCATGAAATGGCTTTTATTATTTCAAGGAGCGGGAATTTGGGTGACACCTGTGCATTTCTGCCAACACCATTTCGCTTGCCATCTAGGGTCGTAAGTGTTGAGTAGATGAGAGGGAATTTTGGATTCACTGGTGCGACCTCGGTTCTTTCAAATCACCACGTAATCTGCATAGCGAGGTTCCCCTAAGGCTATACAACTGTAAATTGTATTGTTTGTACGGTGTGCTTCTCTATACGAATGGAGATGAAGAATGAAGAAATAAAGTGGGAATCTGTTGTTATGCAGAGTGCCTATCTGAATGGTTTCAAATGTCTTTGGAAAGGCTTGACATTATATGGACTGTTCACTGTTTCTGATTTTGTCAATATTACAGAGAGATGCTTTCGAAAAAGATCTCGCGATGACCACCCACAGCTATGTTTCGCAAGTGGCGAGCAACACCAGAGTAGCTGAGCAGAAGGCGTTCTATGATGATCTGCACATATCTCCGCTTATGGTACTTCTTAATAGAATACCCAGCCATCAAACCAGCTACACTAACTGAACTTCTGTGAACCATCCACTCGGGGAACCTTCGAAACACATATGCGAGCGAGATAAGCAGAGCAGCAGCTGATTTAAGAGGCGTGCAAATGTCATGCGAAATTCTGTCGAACCCCTATTCAACGGACATTAATTTAAAAGCTATATCCAAAAGCTGAGTCAGCAGCTTGTTTCTTGAGCTGCTTCCTCACATTACAGCTGTTGCCTTAGTAAATAACAGTTCAAGATCTAAACTTATCAGGATTTTATGTCTTTACGAGCATTTGGAACGAGTGCAGTACTGTCTTGGTTTATTCTTTTCATTTGCTTAAATATAAAATGTCTCTCATAATACGCAGTTTAAAGAAAGGACAAAGAGGCAGTGAGGAAAACGTTAAGATCACTCAGCAGTCAAATATTGAATGAATAAAATATTCCCTCTATGTAGNNATTTTTATTTGTCCTTTTTTTTCAGTGGAGAGGGGGGAGGCGAAAGGGAGCGTACAAATGTTCGAATGAGTGAAGAAAAAGTGAAAGAGTGAAAGTGGAAAAAAGTTCGAGGAAGTGACGAAAAAGAGAAAAAGTTTATTTTGTGTGGGCGGCAAAAATGCATCATTTTCACATGAAGTGGTCCTCTCTGGCTTCATGCTTTCAAACCGTAGATGGATCGTATATATGGATTGATAGGTTGGGGTTCTTCGAGCGTTGTTGTGTCTTCTACAGTCATCAACAGTTGCAAAATGAGATTTTGTCGCATTATCTCAAGCAAGCTATAAAACAACTGCATGTGCTCATATTTGGACTTGATGTGATCGGCAATCCATACGGGTTAGTTCGAGACCTCTCATCCGGCGTTCAAGATTTCTTCTATCAACCTTACAAGGTGAGTGGTTTTTGCCTAATGCTTTGGGAGTTGTGTTTGTCAACAAATGTTCTATCAGGAACCTAACGAAGTTTTTTGTCTTACTAAAATGTCTTCTTTTGGTTCGCATTGTGAACCAAAAAGTATGTATTCAAAACAGCACTTAATGGAAGTGCGCGTTGAAGGTTGGATGAGATGACTGTTTTAACCATCGGACAGCTAAACGTGAACTTTTAATGTGGCAGTATGTGCATTTTTTACGGTTGGTCTTACAAACTTCGGAAAAGTTGGTTGACATATTGTTTTTATTCGATAATAATGAATTGCTTAGTTGCAGATGCAAGTAAATTCGGTAGAGCGCAGTTCTTCTGTTTTCCTTCGCATTTCAGTTTGAAACTGTTCGTTCACGAAGTGACGGACAGAGGCCTCCATCATTACGAAAAAGTATCGTAGCGATCTCATTAAGGAGCTTTAAAATTCCGTCTTGGTCAGGGTGCGATTAAAGGTCCCGAAGAGTTCGCAGGCGGTGTCAGGCAAGGAGTGAGGGGCTTGTTTGGGGCCACGGTAGGTGGCGCTTCGGGAGCCGTGTCACGAATAACAGGGACTCTTGGCAAGGTTCGAGTTGTTTGTTTTTCAAATCTAGTTTCCTTAACTCCACAATGAAATTGTTATTTGCAGGTTTTTTTGGTTGCGTTCACAAGCGAAATAAGCTTTTTCAATATAAGTTAGGGGTACGAATAGGAGTAGACGAGCTTGCCGGTATTCCTCCATGAAGGCCGGAGCAAAATCTGTTTTTGGTGCTCCACTATACAGTTAACCCAACCTAACGTTTACGACATTCCCTTTCCTTCCTATTCCTAGCGCTAGTTAAACTATGTATTCAAATAATAAAAATAGCAATTAATGGAAGTGCGCGTTGAAGGTTAGATGAGATGACTGTTTTTACCATTGGACAGCCAAACGTGAATTTTTAATATGACATCTGTAAGCTTGATGATAATATTTCTGTAGTTGTTACATGCGTTTTTTTGGTCGTTATGCCGGTTAAGCGTTTTGCAGGTAGGAGTTTAAAGAAGGGACATGGTATGAATGTACCGCTGTGCGGCGTTCCTTGAAAAGTTTCCGAAGAGGAACGAAGTACATTCATAAGCAGCAGTTTTCGCTTTTTCAATCAAGTAGAACGAAAAGAATTTCAAGGTTCTCGAAAAACAGTGTGCCCCTAAAGAGGAGGGAGGAAACCAATTGTTTAAAATCTCACAAAGTCGTGTTCGGCCTTCTATCTTATGCCAGTCAAGATCCAGAAAGGTATTGGCATTCTGTCTGGGCCAAGGGTAAGCTGTCTCGCTTCTCCTTACGAAGAGAGACGACCGTGAATGATGACAGTCAGTGGAAGTTAAATTAATGAAACTGAATGCAACTGTAGGGATTGGCAACGTTGGCTTGCGACGAAGAATATGCGCGTCGAAGGCAACGAATGTTCAACGAGCGCTCGCGCGGCATTAGCGGAACTGTTGCATGCGGTGCAGAAGGTGTTGGGCGAGGCTTCTGTGAAGGCGTAGCTGGTATTGTCGCTAAGCCCATTGAAGGTAATTTCATTCCTTATTGTCACACAGAGTGATCCGAATTCCTGACATTATTTTTGCAGCAATTTTGACCATAGCAATCGGAGCATTCCTCCAATGCTGCCAGAATTAGCCCAGCAACTTTGTTAGCATCAAAACCAGCAAGCCGAACAGCATCAAATTTTATTCCTAGCCGAAGGTGATCGAGTAAGATTCCTTGGAGTGCATGGCCCATCTTGTAAAGTGGGTGTTCACGAGTCGAAATTTTCAGGCGTTTTATTTTCGGCTTCGGGTCGTTCCATTCTTTAACAAAATATGATCTCCAGTGAGGTTTCGCCCTCAGCACGAAATGATGGGCTGTTTACTTCGCTTTCGTCCTTCATTTGTCTTCCTCGATGACCGACAAGGCGTTTGGTGCTGAGCAACTAAAGATTTCAGTGCAGGAGTCCCATACGAAAGTAAATCGTGATTCCACTTTGCACGTTTCTTGCCTGCTTCATTCCTTCCGTAAACTAGCTCAGGTAGATGATTTCAACGAAAAGTGCTGAAGGATGTAAACTTTTTTGGTAGTTTTTGCGTGATGTTTTGAGATTTAAAACTGTTCACACTGTTCTTTTCTTTGCATGTGTAAACGCATGCATCTGTGCGTGTGTGTCCGCGTACGCTTGTATATATGTGTGTCACATGTGCTTGTTCCGTGTGTGTGGACGCATGTTGGGTTGTGCGGTGTGTGGCAAATCGTCCGAAGCACATTTCAAAATATGGTGTTTTTCTCAGCATCTTTACCTTTTTTGCCGTTCAGTTTTTTTCATCATTGTATAAATCGCAAGTATTCGACGTATTATCTGGCTGTGACCCGCACGGCCGCATATATCGCCCTAACAACATATTAGATGTAAAGTAAGACAAGCACATTGCGGTGGGATTGAATATCCAAAGGAAGGCGCATTACGATATAATGTTGAAATTTTATAAAAGTTTTTAATTTTCAAGTAACCTTACTCGGTTTTCTAACCTTTATTAGTTTTTAAAAAGTTTTTACAGTACGACCCTTATTACTTCTTCAAAAATTTTGTGAGAGATAAGCTCTATCGTTTTATGTCACGGATTCAGGTTTGCTGCATTGCTGCAGATTGAGTTATATTGTACTTCCGATATAAGTGGTAGTGTGAAAGCGTACTCATGGCCAAGCATCGAACAGAGCCCTCTATTAAGTGGGTGGGCACCACCTGCCCCTTCATGAGAATACAGCAAAAAATACTCAGTGATTACGAGTTTCACATCGTTTGATGCAGAGAATTGTTAACGCCGAAATGTATCGTTTCACAAAACACGACGATGTTTGGGTAAGTAGCGGCGGTAGTTTGAGGAATACAATTGCTAGGTATCGCGTTGTTTTCCGGCTGTTTTTCGCGAGACGTTTCACAATGTGTATATTCCCTCGTTTCATGCCCTTTACTGATGTGAAATATATTTCGTGCGCAAAGCATTTAGAATACAAAAAATTGCGTCACAGGGAACTAATATAATCAGACGCTTCGAAATGCATCACTCATTGCAAAATTATGCTGCGGGGAACAATTGCAGTATTCTCTTAGGTAGAAAGCTCGGTCCTGGATACGAGATCGTTCATCATCTCGAAACTTTGTAAGCCCAACCGAAGGTCGGTTTTGAGGAAAAGAGGCCGCCTGAGTAGAATTCTTCCTATGGAGCTAATGGAAAAGCAACTGTTGTATCGATGAAAGTGCGCTCAATAACTGATCATTCAAGGTGCTCGGACGGGTGGAGTGGGAGGATTTGCGAGAGGCGTTGGCAAAGGCGTTATAGGAGCTGCGGTTCGGCCCGTCTCTGGGGTCGTCGATTTCGCGAGCTGTTCTTTCGGTGCCTTGAAAACGTATTGATTTTGTATCTTATAGTTTGTTTCACTGTTAACTGATTCGTACCGACATCTCTCCATTGTTTTCCTATATAAGTAAACTATGCGAATGTTTAGAATAACTGCTGTGCTGTTGAGTTGCTGGGTTGTTAGAGAGTGTTCTCCGATGAGAAGCCATTATAAAGATGCTTGAAAGAAAGTAGCCGAAAATGGGGAAGGGAGCAACGTTCAAAACACGCGGATGAGAGTGGTTTAGAGTAGTTCCACGAAAATAGTGAGGAAACGTGAAAGGTAGGGGTTTTGTAAGGTACAACAACGAGACGGTTTTACCATTATAAGTACTGGGTAGTAGTGTCCGGTTGCGATAATCCCACAATAGTTGTATCCGCTTCAGGGCGGCGATTGGCGCCGAAGAAGTACAGCAGTTGCGGCCACCGCGTGTTATCCTTATCGACAAAATTATTCGTCCATATTCAGCCGAACAGTCATTAGGAGCCAAAATTTTCAGGGTTTGTTGTGTTGTGCTTTTTCAAGCGCTCGCTGTTACTCTTATTGTTTGACACTTGTTTATCACTTCTAATTCTTTCTTTTCCTGCAATAAGGTATCATTTATTGCAAGTTGGTAAATTACTTTAGTGACCAACATAATGTAAGGAGTGTGAAATTTGACGGAATTTTAGTGCGATGATTCAGCACGTTAGTAAAATTTTCACCTACCGTCGTTCGTGAAACGTTAGGCACAAAAGCAAAGATAAATATACGAGGGTGAAGAGGAATCGCACTGAAGGAAGCTAGTTATCACAGATCGATTGTAAAGCGATGTAGTTTGAACGATTCATGTTTAGATGACAACAGAGATTTCAGGAGGCGCAGTGTGGTTCGTCTACGCGCACGGATCACTTTATTGCACATAAACGACTTTCCTCTACAAGTGCTGTCATTATAACAGATAAGTACGCATTCGTTCGCAGTTGGATGAAAATGGTTTTTTTCAACTTCGTCATGCCGTAGGAATGTCACTTTGACAAAAATATAAAATTGGTGTAATGTTGCCCGATTCGTTCGACTCCGTTTCAACCAGAGTAGAGATCACCAGTTAGAACCATGTTGAGTGATCGAAACATTGGAATCTCCTATTACCCACCTCATTTTAACAACTGCCAGCAACTGTCACGTATATCGTTTTTGAAGCTGTTCGTTTTTATGATGCACAAGTAGGCGAGTAACCTGCCAGCTTGTGACGGGGTGATCCCTAGTTGCAAAGGCAGCTGTAATTTCATCGATTCCCGTATCGAGCAGCTGACAGCCATGCCCACGCATGATTTTTCTGACCAGTTTCGGAACGCCTGGTAATCAGCCTTATGGCGATCCGTTAGGAAAGCAGCTGGGAATCGAACCCAGGTCTTCCCGTGCACGAAGCGGGGGAGCTCTGCCACTGAGCTACTGCCATCCGATTGCCAGTTACGAATTATAAATCCAGTTGCTTCTATTTGAAGTACTCATCAGTTCCCAATTCCAATTTGTCTTCAGGGCTGCGGTGCTCTTGAAGAGGGTAGCTGGAGGCAGTTATTGGAGGATGCAGTGGCGTCTTGTTTTTTCGGAGATGAAGCCACCGGAGGTTTGCTCGAAACGGTTGTACCTAAAGAGGAAAAAGGAACGCAGAGGATTTTTGCGTCGTCGATCTCCAGAAGGGAGGATGCTGCAGTTCGATAGCGAGCGTGATGCACACGTATGCAACTGTTTCACCCGTTCACCGTTGTCGGCAAGCGCCAAAAGTTATTCAGTTAGTCTGACATGGAAGGGAAATGAGGAGTTGTGAGATGGATATATTTCATATTATGTATGGACTACAAGCTGCTAAGGGCAGAACTTATGGGTTTGGCACCTTTTAAGATAAACACAATAAGTTTGAATTAAGAATCCGTAAAAACCGGTATGAAAGAAGTATTTTTATGGATGACCACTATAATGTGGTGCTGGTGGTGGAGAATTGGGAGATCGCTTTCTCGTTTTTTTTTTCTGGATTGCGCTTTTTAGGGGGACTTTCATCTGTGGCTTTTTGCTTTCTGAAAATTGTTCTTTCCTGTGATCTTCTGCATTTTATGTGCCATATAATTGGCATTTTTAATCTGGCTAATATGAGCAATCAGTTTATGTTTAACTATTTTATAAGATATTTAGACGCTGACCAGAATTCGATTGGTTATCATTTCATTAAATTGACTAAGGACAGATTTGGACAGATTTGACTAAGCGTCATTTATACTTTTTAGGGATGAGGACTAAATTTAAAGAATAAAATGTTTTCGAAATGAGTTCAGTGTGATTAATGAGAGTTATCAACTGGTGTGTCAATTGTTACTAACGGTCACTGGTTAGAGAAAAAGGGAAATGCAGCAGTAAGCAGAAACCCCGTTGAAGCCATTCGGTTCGTAGTAGTTAGTGACTCGAACACTTACATTTTGTAATCATTTTTAGAGGCATTTCGGTGTTTTCAGGGTGATCTCGTTTTTGTTTCACTGGGTTGTAGAATTGGCTTCCCCGTCCCAATCCAGATCGAAAAATGTGTTATGGGCACTGCTTGGGTATTTATATGGCAGATCCTTGGGGCCTTGTCAGAAACATGTTCTAAGGCAAGTTTTTTTAATGTTTGAAATGCCGTTACACACACAAGCTGCATGTTTTGCATACCGCGCATTTACTTTGTAAAATTTGAGCTGCTGATAAAATGGTATTTTCAAGGCGAAGTTTTCAATTTTTGAGACATGAAAAGTGAAATCCTCACAAGAGGGATTTCAACCGACAGACATCTTTTCTGGCAGGGGTTCCTGAAGGGCGAATCCGGGGAACTCTGTTCTCATTCCCAGCCGCACTTTTAATTCTTTTAAACACTGGGTTTGGTATGAGTTGATTTCTGGGCGCTTAATCGGGAAGGGTGCCTAGCAAAGCAAGGGGAAAGAGGGTACTGTTATAGATTCTTGACGGGCTTAGTATCGGAATGAATGGACACTTGCAAAATTTATAGCCACATCTCGTCTCCCTTCTGAACTGGACATGTCATTGTCCAGTTCCTCTGCCATTTGACTTTTGCCGACTTGTTTTTAGCTGACGCTTTTTTTCGCAAGTATCATGTGAACCGGCAGCATGATAGGTGATATGCTGATTGATAGCGTTTCGAATTTTTTAGGAAGTGGCCGAAAAAATTACGAGCGCATACAATGCAGAACTTCAACGGTAGCAGAACGGGATAAGAAAATTTCGAGAGAGAACAGGAGTATTTTCCCGACTTCCATTTTGATTAGTGTTCTTTTCGCTCAGAAGCTGTGTTTTTCTTTCCTTTTTGTTGTGAACGCTACAAGCGACCTGTGCTGATTGATCCTGCACGTTGTCAGCCATATAACACCATATAACGTTCTTCCCTTTTCTCAACAGAACTGCCTTTCCTCACCCTTCTAATTCAACAAACAGGTCGCGGTTCCTTCGAAGAATGTCGAACATAATGAAAGAGGACGTCCCTCACTTGCTAAATCCAATGTTTGCCTTCATTTTACTGTTTTGAAGGACCCACAAGATATCTTTTAGAAGTTCTAGTTAGATTTTAAATGAGTAATGAGTGCAGTCGTCGGACTTCTGTTTAAGGTATGTATTGTAATAGATAAAGTTATCCCCATCCAACATTAGGATGTGGTGGCTGCATCAGACTTCAGCTTCATTTCTTCCCCGTCCCCCTCATTTTAGAGTGAGGAGGAGGAGTGAGTTCATGTGTGGATTTCCTTTACCTCCCTTTATTTGTAGTAGGTGAATATTTCACTGTTATTTGAAGCCACTTTAGTTGGCCGCACCATTTTTCATTCGAACTCATTGTTTCTTTTCTTGTAAATATTTTTCCTCCATATATTTCAAATGATTCGTTGAAAGTCGCATTTAAGAAAGAGATGCGCTATTGCATTTTGTGGACAACGAACTTGATTGGATTTCGTGTAAACGACATTGTGATGTGAATTTGTCTTCGAATACTTTGATATTGCTGTGATTTAATTTCTAAATTGTAATGCAGTGCTTTGAGAGAGTTCCAAAATTATAAAGTAAAAGTTACGAATTTTCGACGGTTACTTCATTAGTGATGAAAAGCTCTCTCACTGTTTCTTTTTACTGTAGCAGTTGTAATTATTTTATTGCGCCAAACAAAATAAACAGCGAACGAAAATAAAAACAAAAATATAAGAAGGAATAAAGTATACGATCACAATGACCAGAAGCATTTGTTAACTGAATACAAACTCTTAGATTTTACCGAGATCGAAATGCTTTAGGCTATTTGTGGACGCAGAATCATTCGACGCTGAAACAACATCATTAAGGAGTTTACTCCATACTTGGACCACCCGAAGTGGAAGAGAATTATAAATTGAATATAAGGTTGAGACTCGCGAGAACAGTGGAAGGCCATAAGCCCGTGATATAATACGTATATCAGAATATTAGAACATTGAGTCAAATATAGTGTAGGAGTAATCATTAGCAGTTTGAACACAGTGTGAGATCCACCTGAAGACGATGATATTGTGGCGATGACAGACCGAAAATGCTCAAAAGAGTTGCGTATTTCGGACTTTACAGATTTGAAAAGTTTTTGGGGATATTGTTTATTCTTGTGGAACGTGTTTGTACGTTTTCCAGCATCGCCATCTGCGATTTCAAAAACGACGACCGAATTGGACAACAATGTTAAAGAAGAGGGCAATTGGAAAACGGCTCTAGATAACGAAGACCTCCCTTACAATGTCCAGCGCTGCTTTGCTGAATTGCTCGTAGAATACATTTAGCCACCCTAGATGCTGGATTTCTCACTAGCTTACAGTGAGTTCTCCAGCGTAAGGATCCGTCAACGAGCACTCCCAAATCCCAGACGGAACTAGCAGTAGGAATCAAATCACTGGAGATTGCAGTAGACGTTGATGCTTGTGGCCAGTGTGCAACAACCGACATTTTTCGTTTTCAGTATCTAGCTGCCAAGCATTAGAGCATCGCAAGAGACGACCTACATCGCACCTGAGCTATCTAAAATCCAAAAACGTTAAAACCCAAAAAATCTAAAACCCGAAAACGGGTTACCGATCGGTCTCTGATTTTTCAGATCATCAGCGAAAGTTTACAGGTATTCGTCAAGCTATTTGTGACGCCGTTCTCGTACGCTAGAAATAACGTGCGGCCCAGTACGCCACTTCGTGGAAAATCACTAAAGTGCGATATGATTGGGAGAGGGATTTATTTCCAAGATAATGACTTATGTTTGTCGATGGCCCCTGTTGTTACTGTCGAGCTGAGTCGAGTTGCGGAAGAGGAAACGTCGAGGAGTAGACGTTTATAGTAGTTACAGTCACACGGTAGACGGTACAACACAATATAGACAAATGGTACCGAAGAGGCGCTCCTTATATAGCCAGTGGGGCGTGACACGGCAGGATCTGATTGCGTGAGAACTGGCGGGAAGAAGATGAGCCAGGCCACATCCACTGGTGGTCAAAACACCCACGAAAAACAGAATAGTTAAAATCAATAATCAAACATGTTCATACTTGCATACCTAACAATGACTAACGATGCGATGTGATTGGGAAAGGGATTTATTTCCAAGACTGCGATTACTGAGTATGCAAAGAAACCAGTTTGGAATCTTTCTAAATATATTGTAACAGAATGACTTAAATAGATGTTCTTCATCGCTCCCCGTATCGAATGCTTCAGCGTAATCGATGCATTTCTGCGTTTGATCATTTAGTGACGAAACGCATTCATTGGAGCAATTCGACAACTGAGGAACTCTTGACTTTCCATCTATGAAACCACACCGCCTCGGGCTGAATGTATTGTTTCAAATGGAATTATTACAAAGAGGAACCATAAAGATCGCCTTCATAACATTGCGCACCGGTAATGTGAAGGGAACAGGTCTGTAATTGCAAAATTTTGTTATTCAGCGGTTTCACGAGCAGTCGAGTGACTTGTGCAGTTTTCCAGGTGGAAGGAATGGAGGAAGTTTTGAGAGGGAGGCTAAAAACAAGGGATAAGTGATAGCAAACATCACCAGAGACCCGCTTCAAGACGAACGTAATAAGGAGTGCAAGATATTTTTTCGTTCAATAGGGTGGACGGACCCAATCAAGAAATTTGCGGGAACAAAAGCAAAAAGATGCAAGTGGTATTTTCTGAATATGAAAGTTCAACTGAATTCACACCTTTTGATTGCTTGACGAGAACGAATGCTTTAAAGATTCGAACGAAAAATTGCATAGAAGTCATTTCTAAAAAATAATCTGGAAAAGAATAATTGCACGATGAGATTACTTGCTCTAAGGATTTGTAAATATTTGTAGTTAGACTCTCAAGCCAATCGAGTTATTATTGAAAGCAGTGAACCCATTTGATCGATATTCAAAACGTAATTACGTTCCTTTTCTGTTTCAGCTCCCTCTTTCTTTCTTTCACTTGCTGTCTTAACGCGTGTGTTTTTGTTTTCTTCGCATTTTATTCGCTGGCGACGATGAAGGGGGTACGCGTAGTTGTGTGTGCAGTTTGGATTTTTGTGTTCTAGACTGCAGGGTTGCGGCAGAGTGCCCAGAATAGTGCACACACTTGGGCCTCCTATATGACGTGTGTGTGAGTGCTATGAAAGCGCTTGAGCGATTAGCAGTTGATACATCGTTTAATCAACCTGAAAATAATTGTGCGGTCTCACGTATGATATGGGCTGTGGGCTTCGGCGTTCTGTAACTGCATATATCTCACACGTTTGGGCGCAGTTATGTACCATTAGGGGACCTGGGAATAGCATGTATAACATGGAACATCGCAAAAATTACGGCACTGTAAGAGCACTGCACTGGCTGGAGGAATCGCCTCTCCTTTATTACGTTCGTCGCACATCTGAACGTTTGTGACCTTTGTGAGAGTACAAAGTGCACATCTGAAAATGTCGCATGTAATGTTTGTACAAGCTTCGCTGTTCGCAAATGGTATTACAGATATTGCGTAAAGCTGAGGAGAGCATATGTTTGCAAGTTGTATTTGAACTCGCCGTAGGCGAAATGAGAGGTCGCCGTAGGTTAATTCCTTGCGTATTACGGGTATGCTATATAAGGTGGTTGATGTACGCAATAGTTAGCCATCCCCTTAGTCGGAAGCTGTTGTGCGCTGTACAATACCACCATTTTCCTACGGCCGTTGTCGGTTGTACAGCATCGATACGATGTTCAGAGCGATCGATAGTTTACTTTTTTATATATACGATCTTTACTATCACTTCTTTATATATATATATACGATCTTTATTATTCACTTCTTTATACATACGTTTTTAGTGTTTTGGTTAATGTTATTTTGTGCTTGCATTTGTTCTTTTCTTTTGGTCTTTTCCACATTGTTTTTATAAATGTGTCGTAATGCCTCGTCTGAAGCGAAGAAGCAATGCACAGCGAGCGAGAGGTGCTAAGGAGGCGCGCAGAGCGAAGAGAGGCGAAAGCGACCACAAATGAAACGTTGCAAGGTGCCAATGTTATTTTGTGCTTGCATTTGTTCTTTTCTTTTGGTCTTTTCTCGCCGGAAGCCATTGCCGAACACCTCCTAATAGTGCAGGCTGTTATCGACAGCGAGCTTGGAGAAGGCTCACTACGTGACCCTCTCGATCCGGTAGATTGGCTGGATGCGCAAACGATTTATTTATATTTGGAACCGATTGCAGCAGCGTCGCCGATTCGCGCCCTGCTTGTGCCACCGTTTATCTGGATGTTTTCATCAGGAAATGCGCAGTCCGTAACTCCGCATGCGTATGTAAGACACTACATACATAATTATGTTGATGGTTGAAAGCTAATTTTAATCCCCACTGTTTTACCCAATCATCACGTAATAGGTATATATCGTAGAAGTAACAACACTTCAACGTTTCGACTCCCTCCTCATCCCCATGTCACATCAAACGCAAGCTGCCGTATCGTGTATGTTAGAAGTCTTGCATCCAGGCGTCAATCGTGTTTTTGTGAACAGCACGGATGCGGTGCGGATCGAGAGAGATGTAGTGGATTGCGACGAAGTTGCATGGGCCCGGCGCATGCGCGTAGTTACCGCACCGAAGGCTTGCTATAGGGATTGTGGATACCTCATGCATCGATTAAATCACTCCATAGTACGCCTAAACTTCCACCTCCCTGAGCAAAAGAACGTATACTTTTGTCGAAGGTGAAGAAGCGGAGGCGATGGAGTGAGTGTTAACTTGAAGCGTTCTTCAAGTTGAACAAGACTCACCCAGCCGCTTGCAAGTCCACCTATGTAGACATACCCAAGCACTATCGCTGGGAGGCAAACAAAGGCGTGTGGGTGCGACGCCGTGGTAAGGACAAGATTCTAATACGTATTTACACCGTGAAGGCGCGTTTCGTGGAGAAATACTGCCGTGCGCGTCCCTTTTTGAAGCCTGCGTGGCTCTAGGGCTCTCAGTTCTTCGGAGCGGCCCGGAAACGCCGATTCGCCGATATAGGCTGATTTCGCAGGTTCGGAGTTTTTACGCTTATTTAAGGTTGTCATCACTGCTACTCTTGCGTACTCGTCGAGAAGTCCTAACGCACTTGGGATGGAAGAATTCTTTTCTCCACAGTTAATAATCATTAAAATTCCAATAGTTTTTGAAAAAGAAGCTGATGAGATTTCATGTGAATGTTTTTAAAATTATTATTAACCGTACACAGTATTGTTGTCATCATCGCTGCGCAAACGTTTTTCTTCGTTCAGATAGTAAATGGAACAGAGTTGAGCATAAGTCAGTTTTTTTTTTTTTGATTTTAGCCACAGATCAGGAGCAAAAAGCATTTGATTTCATTTTTTTTTTGGAATAAACGTAGACGCAATAAAAGTTGACTTCAAGTGAATGTGCTTCTTCTTCACAATACTTGTTGCCGCTGAAAACAGCAACGATTTTATAAACCATTCAAATTTGCCATTTTTTATCCGGTGAATTGCGAGGGTTTTTCGATGCCTAAAGCTGTAACTCTTGCTTGGCATTTGAATTTTTGTAAAATCGACCCCGTGCTTAGGGAATGACAGAAAATCGTGTGAACTGCGGTTGATAAGAAGGAAAATTTTATGTGGAAATCACATTGCGAGCACAATTGATTCTTCCCTCAGCTGCTTTTTATCTTTCTAACTTCCCATTCATTTCACCGCACAATTCGCTACCTCCACTCCATTTCATCGTTTGCAAACAAAGGAGCGTGATGAACTGTTGAGAAATTACAATCATTCATTAGACGAATGTGGTTTTTTTAAAAACATTCCTGGCTATTAGTGAACAGTAATTTAAGTTCTCAGTTCCTTGGTTATGCAGCTACTCTATAGCGAGAAAGTAGCATAGTTTCTAACGAAGTAGAGCTTTGCTTTATCTTAGACCATGTAGCATTCTTCCGAACATATCACTAATCGGTATATCTCTACACGAAGGTATCCGAAAGTTGCGGCAGACAAAGTTCGAGTTCGATTCCTGAGTCGATTCCACACAATAATTCCATAGCTGAATTCGGACTTATTCGGGACCAGAAAAGCGTTGGACTAAAGAGTTTGAATGCGAGTAGCCTCTTTATTTTCATTTCGGTTTTAGTTTCATTTCGAAACAATCGACTTTTAGATTTGTTGTCATAACGTGTGATCGACTTCACTTTCAACTCCAACTTCGTTTTTATTTAAAAATCGCTAAACTAGTCGCCAGTGCAAACACATATGAAAAACCGTCAAAAAAGGTCATATGTGCAATGTTGGCCTTGAAGCCGCAACGATTTGATATGCTGAAGCGATCATAGGCGTACTTCTAAATGAGCTATTTCCCCTACCGTTGCGTGAGACCATACGCTTTGTTTGTGATCAAGCACCCTTTCCTTCGTAACTGCTTGCACCAACTATTGCAGAGTGGGAACGTACCTGTAGATGTGCGGGAGGAGAGAGGGAAAGGGAGGGGGGGAGGTGAGTGGGATGGTTCATTTCATTCTGTGATGGTTGCATTAGTGCAGAAATTATCAAAACAACGTAGCGGGCAATAAAGTGGTCTTTTCAGGAAGAAGGGACGTCAAAATTCGAGTTATGAAGGTTGATTTCTTAGTGATATGAGGATGAGTCGAAACAATCGACTTTTAGTTCTGTTTCTCGCCACATTCCGTTATTGCTTGCACTTGCGCTAAAATTGTGCCCACAGATTTTCTGCAAGAAAACTTGCGCAAATGGATATGGGTGACCGCAGCCTTTTCGATAATTTGCGAAACGGTTCAGTTTTGAAAAAAAAAGAACTGCCTCGGTCTTCATTTGAGTTTTTTTTTAAACGAAACAGCTAAGTGAATCGATTAGCAGTGTACCTTAAGGTCTTGATTTTGCCAATGTAATCTTACTCGATATCTCCCTACCCAACACGTTGAACTCTTTTATTTGGAAGCAACAGAATTGACATCGGAGGCAAAAGCTTCTTTCTCGAATGTTGTTCATTGCTGAATTTTTCGAAAACATGTGGAGAACTGCGAATGTTAACAGTTTTAAATGAATCTGTGAGATAGCAGTGCTTAAAACGGACAGAGAAAAACACAAATTTTGACCGCACACATTTTTTGCTATCAAACGCGGAAAACGTTTAGAAGCTCGGTCGGGAAAGAACAATTTGTTACGACAACCATTCCGAAAAGCGCACAACCACAGAGATCATTTGCGGCGAGGAATCCCAATCTGAAAGCTACTTCTCTATTTCTCTATTTC
>JPKZ01002173.1:0-15430 GCA_000803305.1 Toxocara canis
AAAAAAAAGACGACCATAAAATGATTGCCGTATCTCTTCTTCCATATGTTCCGCGTGCGAGCAAATCATAAAATTTTGTGCATGTTTGCTTTCGTAAAAGAATTTATGAATTATGGAATTAACATTGAGTAAATCTGCCCGCCGTTCCTCCTTCCTCTTTTCCAGTTGTTCTCTCCTTCGTTATTTTTTTTCATCACCTGTCTTTTTTTTGCTTCATCAGTTTTCGACGATCTGCTTTCCTTTCTGAAATTGCACTGCATTTCCTTACCCAAACAGGCGGTAATGGCTTATCAACGACTATGTTTCCTCGATTCGAGATCATCGACATGTGAACATTATACGATGATTTCCACAATGAACTCTTTGAAACCATATTTGAAGGGTAATTCAAGAGCTGAAACATTAGAAGAAACGCGATAAACAGATAGCACACTTCAAATCATCCCTAGAGGCACTAAATCATTGCCCTAATTGATGATGGCAGAATAAAAGTTTTAGAAACCAAACGACATGCAGCTTTAACGATACAGATGAAGATGGTCAGCATCAACTGCAAAAATTTAACTTCAAACTTGCAGTAATGTCGCCAATTTTATGCTCTCATATACGTATGCTTATGACTCTCGTTCCATATTGTCAACTATGGATTCATTCAGAGATGATGCAGCGCTAAGTTTTATTGTATACCATACCAAGTAATCAAACTGAGCACTGTTCGATCCAGATCAAACTCAGTTTGAGACCTCCTTATAGTGTACAACAAAACTTAGCACAACATCGCCTTTGAATGAATCCCGAGTTGACAATATCGAAAGCGAATCATATGCATACGTATATGAGAGAATAAAAAACTGTCACATTACCGCTACTTGGAAGTTAAATTTTTGCAACTAGAGAAAAAGTCCAAAACGTGCTATTACAAGTAAGTATTAGTAAAAATTACCTTTTCCAGTAGAACCCTCTTTTTTCCCCCAAATTTCCGCTTTTTTTCGGCACTTCTTGAGTCATTCTAACTGACATCTTCTTCATTTTTTGGCACTTACGGGTACATAGGCGATGTTACTTAACCAGATGGAACACAAGTGATCGATCAGGCAACAGCGTCGATAGCTAATTGCATTTCAAATTTTTCTTTCCGTCCTTTCCATATAACAATCAAAAACTACATAATGTCGTCGCCTATTTCTCACGTTTTGCTTCAAAGCATCGCCGTATATTCGAAGACGCTTTGAAGTACAAAGACAGAAACAGAAGATGACGCAGCGGCGTGATTAGCGCACTACCACCATCTATTTTGCAATTCTCCATGGTGTACAGTGAATGCAATCAGTGGGCTAAGCCTCCTGCTTCCATACCCACTTCTCATAATTACAAACGTCGCCGACTGTAGCTCATGACGATAGATAAGCGGCTGTTTCCTCGGCTAACCGCTTTTCGTTCTCTACCAGAAATATTATATCGGACAATGTCTGTTCCACGTACAGTTCTTCCACTCGTTCACACATTGGCTTCGCACCCTTAGGCGGTGCGAACCGGAAACGGGGTCCAAAGGTGCACCGGACCGTAGCGTTCTGATACAGCGAGACTGCTGGGAAGTAAAAACCGGCGTAAAGATCACGGAACGCCACTCCACAGTCCTGCCCGTTGAGGAAAAACCGGATCTGCAAAAGTGGGTTAACTATAGGTCGAAGGGGGCTATGGAACCATTAAGACCACTTTCTGGGCCATACACAAGTCGATCGTCACTCTACTATGGAGACAGAGAAAATCGTACGCGGTTGCCCGATCCCGAACACCCTGGACAGCACAGAGGTTTTGCATTCCAAAATTTATAGAGAATAAAAATCTTTGGACGCTTCTCTAGCATGGTTAACAATATGTCAAACTGTGAACGTTGCAAGGAAAAAGCTTCGCAAATGCGAAGAAATTCTAGCAACATATTTCGCTCGAAAAAGAATTTTCGTTCCTCAGTTTGCAGATCCAATTTTGTTTTGTTCTCCTTTCATGCGTTATTGAGCTCAATGATATGATCCAAGCTCTCTTATCCTTTTTTTAAATACCTGGTTACCAGTTTCTAAGCACTCCGTTTGCACTGGAAAAACCATAAACCAAAAAGGAAAGCCTGTACACACAATTTCAACAAATTAGTCAAAACGAACGTAGCTGCCGACGAGGGGTCGAAGATTTTTGGTCGCTTCTTGCACATCATCCTTTTCCTCGTAGAAGTAGTGGTGCTTGAAATTGATAAGAGGCAGATCCTTGTGCGAGGGGGGCAGATATGAAGTGGAGGGTGGGATTTCGCTAACTGCACTGAAGTCGTAATCACGATCGGCAGGGCATAGAGGTAGCGATATAAGGCAACCCAGTACGTCACCTTCTTTGAAACCTCCTGTAGCATAATGCTTGCCCTAAAACCAAAACAAATTAACAGCGCGGTAATCAATATTCAGAAGTTTCAATGCAAGGAGTGGTGGAGGGAATGAGGAAGATGGGAAGAAACGCGTGTTTCAGCTTCTGGAAGATCCATAGAGTATTTCGGACAACCAGAAGAAAATGAACAAAACCTGCAAGCAAGCCTTGCAGCTGCAACAAAAAAAAAGGAATTCATCTTTCCGTCCCTGTGCCCTAATCTCCTCTTTCAGCATACTGCATTAAGTAAGGAAAAAACATTTTGAATGAGTGACAACCGCATCCACATTCTTTAAACAGAGAGATTTGAAGGGGGATCAATAGAGATGAATTTGTCAACGCCATTAGAAAGGGAAATAAGCGGACAGCTTCCGTAGGTTGGAGATGCGTGCCATGAGCGAGAAGGCCGTTGCAAATCCAAATTTTTAGCCCAATATCCTTATACTAACAACTGCATCTCTAGGAAGAGCATCATGAGTACGGGAAGAATAGATTAAGGAAAGAGGGTAGTGGCGGGTGACAGCGACCAGCAGACGCCGACCAAGTACAACGATCAATTAGAAATTTCGAATATCGTCGAAGACATAAGGCAAACCAACAAGCAGTGCCGATTTCATGTTTTGACGGTTTAGTTATGTGGATTTTAACTGCGCAAAAAAAAATGTTTCTTTTTGTGCAATCGGAATTCGCGTACTGAATTTAATAAAATAACGAGTCATCGCTGCTAGTCCCTATCGCAAAATCTTTGTATGGGCATTTCTTAAATGGGCTCTTTTTTAAAATTTTCACCTGCTCCTTCGATCACTCTTCAACCATTACATATGAGGATGGGGATTGAATGAGTGATGGACTTTTCTCAACATCAGCTAAATATTACTCCTTAGAATGAAACGATCGAAACTCACAAAAAAAGGGAAATATTGACTGAGTAGGAAAGAAACGTAGAAATAAGACCAACTTTTGCTTGATGAAACACGGTTCCCTTACGACTTCGCCACGCGTACGAAAACGAGTTATAACCACAACATGCTTGTGCTGGTGCTGAAATTTAAACTTTTCATTAAATTTGAACATTCGCATGCCAAACACATAATTTCACATTCTTTGTTGACCCCTTTCTCATAGCCCTCTCAACCATTTTAAATGTAAGCAAGCTTCACGCAAAACCAAAATAACCTTTTGCACCGCAACGCTCAACAAGCACTACGTACAATCATACTTCAATACAGTGCTTTCTCATCAATCGCAATTCTGTTCGTCTTTAGAGCTATTGAGGTAGCTATGCAGCTAACGAAACAGATTTTCAAAGTGTTCCACAGAGAAGGTATTGCCTGCCAATGTCGCGTAGCAAAAAAGTTATGCAACACTCGTGTACACATTGGAATAGACGGAAAATACGTGTCTACATAATATTTACTGGACAGCGAAGATAATTCCTGGATTAGGCAAAAAGTCTCTGTCGCTTTTGAATAGTCGATCGAGGTAGAGTTTCTAATACTACTTAATTCTGTTTCTCCCCAATGAAGCCTACAAAATGACTGTTGAAAATTGAAACAGGCCGAAAAGCAAAGCGAGTATAAAAGCTGAAAACCCAGTAGACCAGACAGAAAGTCTCTGTCGCTTTTGAATAGTCGATCGAGGTAGAAAGTTTGCGCCAGTTTCTAATACTACTTAATTCTGTTTCTCCCCAATGAAGCCTACAAAATGACTGTTGAAAATTGAAACAGGCCGAAAAGCAAAGCGAGTATAAAAGCTGAAAACCCAGTAGACCAGACAGAAGCAAATAAATAGACCAATATTCAAGAAATGCTATCAGGCCCAAAACTGCGCAAAAAATATTTATGTACTTACTCATGACCGGACAGTACAACACTGCAATGATAGCAATTTTTGTATTGGAAATAAATCGAGGTGATGACAGGTGATTTGCTCTTTAAATGAATCCCTCTGAATCAAGCTGTTTTCGAACTTTGAAAACAAATCTCGTCGAATTTAAATGAACGGACCAGTTCAAACGCTAGAAGGTAAAATTTCATAAAACGCATTTTAAAGTTTAAAAAAAATGTCTCAATCCATGTAAGTGTATCTACAATGCCAAACTTTGAAATATTTCCGATACAAAAGCACTGCAGATGTACAGTGGCATGATACAACACCGCACCCCTAAAATTTGTTCCATGATGTTTTTCGTCTTATACATTGCCATGTTGCCCATACTTTAGGTGTAAACGCGAGAAATCGGTGTTATGAGAAAAACAATTCGATTCAACATTAGGAACAATCATTCATTCAAGAATATTATTTATATATATGTGTATATATACATATATGTATATATATGTACAGTACGATCCCTTCCTGTAACTGCTCGCCAAAAAAAACTTAAAAAATAGCCATTTCTGAGTTTATGTTCAAAAATTTTGCACAATTTCCTAAAATCGCATATTCTTAGCTCATCCGTTTTTTTCGCTTGCGGATGGCGAAGTGTTGTCTACTTTGGATAGATGAACGCTTTTCGATTTTCAGAGAGGAACAGAAAAAGAGAAAGGGAGTGAGAGAGGTTCGAACGATAAACCACGAAGACAACGTCAAAAATCGAACCCAGCGCTTGGCTCCATCCAATGCGTATATGTGATTCGGGTGGTTGCGAAACGAAAACCACTTCATAATACCATGTTCCATGCGAGACTGCATGTGTAGCGCGCGCAACACAGTAACCTTCGAAACCAGTTACTGCCAGCCGGTCTTCCGATAACTTCAGCTGAAAATCTAGAAAGTAAACACTCCAGATATTCTCAACAACGATGCAATGTATTAAAAATGCATAAAAGAAAACTACACTTCGTTAAAAATCTGAGCAAAGCTAGAGAGCAGTTCCCACTAAAGCAAAGCGTTCTCTAACGCGCATTGCCCTCTTGGCAAATGTATCCTGCTTTTTTATAAAACTATACTTTACCCATTAATGTGGTGCATGAGAAGCTGTAATCTTAGAGAGGAGAAGGAATGGATAACTAATCAGTCGCAATTCTCCATTGCTCCCCTCCCCCCTCTCCCAATCGGTGTTTTCTACTCAACAACTTATTTATGTGGTGATCTCAGAACCGTAAACGCCTACCTGATAAGCTCTGTCGTTGGGCGAGATCGTGACGGTAGGGTGTACCACAACGCGATAAATATGCGCTGGGATCGGCTTGGCGTAACCACTATCTTCCTGTTCTAGTAGTTCTCTGAAAATAACCTTATATGTCGCACACCATCCTTCTCTCAGATTCCACCACGCCTTCACCGTCCCTAATTTCAACATTCCCCGCAAGTCAAATTCTTAACGGTGCCAAAATTTCATGTTTCAACGTTGGGATTCATCTACTTACATCATAGAAAAAAGAAGAAGCAACAATTAAATTGCTCAGCCGATGTAAAAGGCAGGCGATCGAAAAGGTAATCTTTATGCACTTCAAGCCCAGACCAATCTACAAAACACAAAATATTCGGCCCGTACTTTACGCGATAGGCAATTATATCATTATATCACTTTTTTGCCAATATATTGCAACTTTCCACAAAAATAGTACGAACAGTGACCGTACTCTATTTAGAAATTTCATTCCGATATAGACACTGCACCGGATCACCAGTACGGTACAATGCAGAGAAAACTATACCGTAATTCTTTTCTTTGCAAAAGGTTTAAATATTGCATTAAACAGGAGCATGGATGGCACGATGAGGTACAGAAAGTACAACAAAATTACCTGTGATAACGATCTGCACGACGACTGGCGAAAAGAACACGGTGAAGTGGTCAAAAACCAAAAAAAGCAGGTTCTGAGCGAATTTTTTTTGCTCAATAGGTACTACGCGACCCGACCAAAAGCGAATTATCACTTCCATAGCTTTAGATTCAAAATAATTGTTAGCAATATCCGTTTCAGCTTTATGTGATAACGTAAACCTAGTCCGAAATTCTCTAAGGTATCATGAAAATTGTGAGCTCCGAAAAGGCTCACAAAACAGCAAAAAAAAATGAATACCTATTAGGGACGCATAAATCCTTTTCAACCAAATAGTAACGATAGCCTTCTCGATTAAACGGAAAGTCGATTGGTGAAGCAATTCCTGCGATTCGTGTCGATGAATAATCTGCTGTGCTGCAAAATCACTCCTCTAATTTCACTACTCTTGCAGGATCATATTTATCATTTTCTTATCGTTTCAAAATTTAGAGTTCGACACCGCCTGCGCTGGACGCATCTGAATAGTTTTGTCGTCAGCGGCTTCCCAAAACAAATCAGACGATCACAGAAATCCATGAACGTGCATACCGATAAAACTCAGACAAAATACAGGCATCGAATTTTCCAAACGGCTATTTTTCCACTCATGAATGGCTCTTCACTATTTAGGTAACCGGGAAAAAAATTTCAATAAATTGTGAAAGCCAAAGACTTCAAAATTTCATGTTTATAGGTGAACCACAAAAGTTCGATTATTGTACGTGTCCGCCTACTTCTGGCGTCCAATCACCACTTAAAAAATAACGAAATTTGTTGATGAGTTCCTCGCTCTTTCCTTCTGCTTGGGAAATGCATCAAAGGTTCACAGATGGTCATACACGGTCCACAGCGAAGCATCAAAGGTTCGGCAATTCGGCAGAAATTTCCACCAATTCTCACTTCATCTGGATATCATTGACATGCGCACCTCCAGTTCCCTCTAATAATTTGATTTGCTTGGCGATCCGCTGATGGCAGCACTACTTTCAAAATACTTTTACTTTGGTGGACCTTTCAGGACACGAGGTAATGAAGTTATGAGATTCTTGGCACCTTACGTCTTCCCCTCTCAATAAATGTTTCGAAAAAGATTCATCGGAAACGAATATATAAATTTCTTTTGTTCCTAACATGCAAGTGCAGTACGTACTTTAGAGAGTCCTCATCAATATAAAAGAATGAAAAAAAAGTGATTAAAATAAAGACATACAATTTAGTCTTTTTGAGGGAATTGTTGCCTCCGTCAACGTTACGTCTCTTAGATGAGCCTCTTGTTTTCGGCCCTTCACTCGAATCGTCAAATTTTTCAAGCATATCTCTCGCCGTATCTCGCTGAGAAGAAGACGCTGTCGCTTTGCTTCGACCAATCTGCAAAGTTACCATAAACCAAACCACATAGATTACTTCCTACAAAATACACTCAATGTCGAAAGAAACAAAAAGAATTTCGGAGATTGAAAAGGCAAGAAGATGCTCGCCTATAAAAGTGACCTGAAAACGTAAAACTGCCATTTAAGGTTGCAGTATAAATACAAACCTGTTTTAATGCCTCATGCACGGGTCCAATGGCCAGCAAATTCCTCTCCTTAAGTGCGAACGCATGAGCAGTCGTCGTTGCCTCAAACAACTCGGTTTCCTTTGTCAGCGTTTTCAGTAGCGTTTGATGCCAAGTATTCTTCACCCTTAATTGTAGTTAGCCATAATATATTATCGAAAAAACATATGATGCACCACTGCTACAAGGGAATGTTGCGGAACGGAATTAATTCGAACTGATCAAAGAAGATGTGAAGCAGAAAACAGAAAAAAAAAACATGGAAAAAAAGCAGTATGCAATTGCTGATTTATGCAGAATTGGAGAAACGACAACGCCACGCCACAGGTTTCTCAGTCTCACAGATCTATATGAAGGCTGAACAGGAAGAGAATGGTGGAATAAATGACGGAAGAAAATTATGCAAATGCATCTTTAGCGCTCTAATTACGGATGTAGCTCTCGTTTTGCCGCCTCCCTCAGCTATACCTTCGAGCTGAGGAGCGCAAAAGCCAACTAGATCCGCAAATGGTTGCAATTCACATATAGATGCGGCAACAGAAACAAAAAAGAGAATTAAAAGAAACCTGCGGGTCATCGATGTTAGATTTTCCCACTGTGCATCAAAATAGGGTATAATCTGTTCTTCAAGACTGAAGTAAACAGGCTCTTGAAGGGTGCCTTCGACTGGTACGCCCGCCTCATCGGCCTTTTTCTTCACTGCCTGGTACGTCAAATTAGCCAACACCGTCACACACATGTGAGCAAAATCTGCAACAATTACCTGTCATATGTAATGACGTCGTCGGGCCAAAAAAAGATTTGCATATGCGGGGCATCATGTTTCGTCCCCCTCCACCTCCATGTCGGACAAATATCTGCGCAAATCTCTGTGACCCACAAATTCTTATGCCAACGTTCAAGACCCAAAAAATTTGCGCAGCGCTGCTTCCCAGTCTGCTGGTCGGAAAGCGCCATTTAATCGCCCTAGTCTGAGCATAACTACAGCCGAAGTCTTCGCCATATTATACTTAATTTAATCGAACCTCTACCACAACTCTCAGCCTCGCCAAAACGAGCAGAAAAGTTACCCGACAAACATAATGATCTGTGCACTGTTGTTCTGGATGCGTAGTATGTGCACATGTTGGGGCAAGAAAACACAGACAGTAAGTGGAAAGTATGCGTAGACTATATTTAATAGGCAGATATAAACGGTAAATATCATAAAAACCTCAAGGGCACATCCACTTCCTCTACGAGCCCCTTTTTGGAATCACTGAAACTTATGCAGCTCTCCACAAAAAACATCAGCATACCTCAAAATTATTTAAAAATCAAACTGTTCCACACCGACTTCAAGATTCCGCATTTCCTCCTGAACGAGAAAACTCAATAATAACAATCCAAAAAGCAATCATCTTTTTTTTTTTGCACTGACAATGCGGAAAAGTGTTCATAAACTAACATATCAGTCGTAGGGAAACGAATAACAGCACAATTTCTATGTCCATCGCTTAGGGGGAAAATGACAACAATTTCTCCCATACTGCTCCAGGGACGATAACTTTCCAATCCATGAATAAGGAACAAAAAAAAAGAACGCTTGAAAGAATCTCCCATTCGTTTGGTCGAACAAAGAAAATCAGTACGCTTTTGCACCAACATCACCTATCAACGCAAACATAGCATTTCATAACACTCAGGTATGCACAACCGCATAAAAGCAATACGACGGCACGACTTACAACCCATACCACACCCGACTATGCCATAATAGTTTTCAAAGCAATACCCCTAATACGCTTGAAAGAATCTCCCATTCGTTTGGTCGAACAAGGAAAATCAGTACGCTTTTGCACCAACATCACCTATCAACGCAAACATAGCATTTCATAACACTCAGGTATGCACAACCGCATAAAAGCAATACGACGGCACGACTTACAACCCATACCACACCCGACTATGCCATAATAGTTTTCAAAGCAATACCCCTAATGCACCATAATAACGTCGCATCATAACCGAACGACCACAAAGAACAGCTTACTAGCTTGCTTCGGTGTCCAGGACTCTTTCTTTGTTGGGCTACAATCCGTGCAGTTGAAAACGTAACACACCATGAATGATAGGCCGTAGCTGCAAAACAAAAACCACGTGAACAATATCTTACAACCTCATACCTGTGGAGAAAATTCACATCACAAATTATTCTCTTCGTCCACGGTCATCACCCTCACCTCCTCGTTCCCAGTTTTCGAGTTGAATGTGACTTCAACTTTCAGATGCACGACTTCCACAACTCACACTGTTTTTCTTTTTCTTCAAATCGGCTACAAGATGGAACCCAGAATCTGACTGCGACCGACGATCCCCTCTGGATCATGAGAGCGAGAGAGGAGGAGATGGGTGAAGGGTGCATCGTGGAAGCTTATAAACTCACTTACGAACAGATTACAAGCTGTCGGCCAATTTATTGAACTAGTCCCAGACACGACCATCAGTTGTCCTAATGGTAATCGTAATTTCACTCGGTCACTTCCTCGAAATCTTATCTCAAATTTGAAAAAATATCTTCCATGGCTACCGCAAATGTTCGGGAAAGAAATACACTTTTGCCCCCCCCCCCCTAACTCTCCCTTCTTCCATGAAACCTTTACCTGGAAAAGAGAAAGAGACAAACATCTTCAGCCCTCTTGTTAACGGATAAGCTGCAACTCAATACGAGAAAGATTCACGTGTTGAATGGTCATCCAATCCTTCCAATGGGCAACAATTGTCCTTCCGTAAAATTTTAAGCATCAGGCTATTAAATCCTCTCACATCACGGAGGGAAGGCTGCAAACATTATTTAACAAAAAAATGAATGAAATATGAATGAAATTTAACAAAAAATCGTCAATGCGCCCTTTCACAGAGTACAGAGCAATATAATTTTAAGTAAATTATATGAGCACGATTAACGAACAACTATTCTTTTTTTTTCTCTCTCTCTCTGATATATATAAAGGGAAAAGTAACAGCCGCTAACTGGGAGGAAAAACACTGAAAAAAAAGCAGGAAAATGTTAGACAGAAGCAAAGAGAAGAAAATGAAACGTACAATTCGGTAAGGTCTCTGAGACATCGACCATGAAACCATTTCCGACAACCTGCACAAAACAGCTCAAGTGTACCCAACTCACGTTTGCCATCACTAAAATGTACAAAGTAACAGTTTCAATTTACCAGCGATAACAGTAAACAATATCTCAGTAGCAAAATTCCCTGCTCATTGATTTACCACTCCCCCCCCCCTTCCCCCTCCCCATACCTCCTGGCATGCTTCAAATGAGGAGTGCTCCGAGCAGGATGAAAGCGGAAAAGGACCAAGACGGGAAAATTTAAAAAAAAAAAAGTGGAACAAACGTGATATTTTTGAAAAAAGATCCACTTTGGTTGTCAACTGAGATCGTTATCAGGTCCACTAATTGGGGACGGAAGTAGAGGTAGGCCGCGACTGGAAGAAAGGCGATCGGTTCATCCATGACGTAACTAACTAGAACCAAACGACTACTAAAAGTGGAGAAGCACAAGATAAATTTGGAACTCAGCTTGAAATACCAGCTAAACTTTTTAACCCTCGGGCCACAGCAATAGTATGTAAAGAAAAGAACTCACTTTCCTGACCTTGTAACAAGAAAATCAGTAACTTACTCACTCACCACCTTGCATCGTATAAAAAGGCCTATTTGAAAATGACCGTTTCACATTGAGCACTTTCTTTTTTGATTGGAGGTTTAGCACTCTCTCCTCTTTTCTAAGATTTGCCAAGTGATAAGATTGCTGTAAATTTAAGAAGCAAAACTCTATGGGCCTATCAAACATAAAGAAATGAAATTAGACCCAGAAAAACACCGATACGTCCGCTCGCGAGAAAAATTAAACAATTGTGTGGCCGAAAGTAAACCTTTAAAAGTTGCAAAAGAGAGATTGAGGAAAGACCAAGAGAATTATACGCTATCACCAATCTTCAAATTGCACACTTTGAAATTTGCCCACCAATTTTAACTGCCTCCCTCTACCATCCCCATTGTTCGTAATTCGTCGGGAGGAAATTGAAAAAGGACGGAGGGACAAGCAGACAAAATTTCTAATCAAAAGATTTCAAGTTTGAACCAAACAATGCTTAAACTTAATCCTATCGATTTTTGCGCCATTCCCCCAATCCGTAAATGGAAACACAGAGTCAATTAGTCGTAAATTACAGCTTATTTAAATGACCCGAAGTCGGTACCACGACACGTATTTGAAAAAAAAAAGGTAAGTTTTTCAGGAAAAATAGGTTAAAGACGTAAAATTCGGGCACCTTCAGCAACTGCAAGCCACTAGAAGCGCCTCTTTGCCGGCTACTTCCACAGTTTTTTTTTGGCTATTCTTTACCCTCCCACCCCCCTTCCCTCTCCCTAGTGATACACTGAATATGAAACTATCGCATAAACAGCCGTGATCGTCAAAAAGTTCAAGAAAGCATTTCAACTATAAACGACCACATACCAGTAGCAAACAGATAAAGAAATTGGTTTGGCCTGTTCTCTTCTGGAACCCTTTTGGCGCATTTTTGTCTCGCCTGCAAGAGATCATTAGACGTATGCATGAAAATCAATAGTGCGCACACCACCGCCGTTTGATCCGTCGGCATAGCCTGATCGAAACCTCTTTATACAAACACATCAATCAATATAAACAGGTCATCGATCTGCTATGATCTAAGATTGATGAATGTGAAAAAAGGTAGGATAGTAAAAAAAATTTTTTAAAAAAACCTATAAAGCTGGAATTTTGGAAAACTAAGAGGGGAAATGGAGGAGGAGGGTATCGCCTAGCACTGAATGGATAAATGCGCTCATCTCACCATACGTTCCCTTCTAGTTCTGCCCAACGATTCGGAAAAGATGAGAGGCGTGTTTAAAACGATTTGAGTTAAGTTCAAAATGATTAAAGATTTTTTGCCATGGAAACCATCTTTTAGCACGTCAAATTGAAAAAGCTCTTACGATTACCAAATTTTGAATAAAGCGTTCAGGATAACTCTATGCGTTTCATCGCTACCGAATAAACTTCATCAACGATGCCATATCATTCCTATTCCGCTCATCTTCACAAACTGCAACAGAGCGCATTACTTAAGCCCGCTGTTAGTACAGCCGGATCATCCATAAAATCCATCCTTCATTTATATACGCAGCGAAAATTTCAGTGTGTAAATGGAGTTATACGGATGTCGTTGTACGGATATATTATAGGTTATATGCTATGCAAATGTTGTTGAGCATTTCAGAGGCACCATTTCTGCATTAGCCTCGTCGTCACTTTATAACCGATTGTGATAACCATAAAAATTTGTTACACCTAAAACTGTCACTACTGACAGCCAAAATCGGCCCGAATCTTATCTACATTGCGACTTTTTGTTTTTCTAATTTTTTTTAAAGCACTACGACCTTTGGCCGATATATTTGCAACTCTTCTTAACAGACAGAGCTGTTCCCGTCCAGTTTTCATATGGTGACACGTGCTTCAGATGTAAAAACGAGAAGGTATGTGCCGCACGCAAACTATCGATAGCAAACGAACGAGTTTCATGGATCCCCTGGAATATTTGCTATTGCACGATTCGCTTCCCGAGAATTTGCCCCGATTCACTGATAGAACGCCGGAATTAAAAGGCATAAAAGTACCTACGGAGACGACAGGTAATTTTGGGGAACGCAGACAATTAAGTGAACACTACGAACGAGAGGCAACGTTGGCGATCCGGCCTGTTTCATGTTTGTGAAACTTACCTGCCCTACACTGCTGTAAACAACTACGCGCAGTACGGCACCAAACACCACAAATGTAAACTGTTTGGATTTGTGGTACTTGAACTCCACTGATAAATTGTTTGCAAGGTGCTATCTCTACGTTACCAGTTCATTCACAACTTCCTCGCATACGCTGCACTTTAAGCTTAAGTCATACCCGAAATAATTTGCCAAGCATAACGGTTAAGAATCAAAACGATCAAGCAGTATTGCCAGTACTAAAAGAGTTGGACATATACCCTGCTTGTGGTCATTAACGTCTAATGTGATACAGGGAGCGACTTTTGGCGAAAAAAAAAGTAGGTTCTGAGAGTAAAACCAGCGAGAATTAATCGTCCTCGGATCAGTACGATCACCACCGGAAAACAACTCGAAGAACCGCGCGCCGTTGAGGAGAGACCAGCTCCTGCATCATACTACATGACGGTCCGCATAAACTACACAACCACCAAGCGCCACTCAATAGTTTCCAAAAACAGAGAAGTACGATCCGTTGATCAACGACTGCTTCGACTCGTTATTTTTTATTCGAAAACAACTAGATTTTATCAGAGCTCAGCCGCGATCCAAGAGCGCTTGCCTGAATCAAGACGGTTTTTTTTTAAATTTTAAACTCATTTTGTGAATTCCATTCGTAAGAGCCACAAATACTTCCCCGTGTGCCCAAATTTCAATACTTAATCTGCCTTAATTACATCGATTAAACAAATCCTCCTTCGATTGTGTGCCGCGATTTAGGTCGTATGGTCGCTTCGTAACGTCTTCTACCTTTACTCATCTAAGTCAACAAATATGATTTGTATCATGAAAACAAAGAAGTATCCAATTACAAACACTTTGGATTTTCTCGCAATCTGGATATTTAAACGAAAAAAAACGCCCTTTAAAACAATTAATTAGATTAATTAATTAGATATTTTGTCAGAATAAAATTAGATAAAATAGGAAGCACCGTTCCTGGTTGATGGAATGTACCTGAAAGATCGGAAATTCCGTCAGAACAAAAAAAACAACTAACGCCTTATCGATGATTCTTTATTTACCATAGCGAATAGCACAAACTTTTCCTTTAAGTACCAAAAGAAAACAAGAAACAACTGCATCAAAATGCACGCAAAAATTCATTTGCGAGCATCGCACATCTCAATCGAAACGAACTACACATATTTTCAACGGTTATAGTATTCATCTTTTTTTTGTGTCCATTTAAATATCAATGAATTCCTCTACAAGTGGAACGTATTGTAGAAAGAAATTTCCACTGAATGCAGCAAATTTTACACGATGATCCATATCGTTCAAACGATATCGATCGAGAAATTAATAATTTTGCGATCGATGGTAATGATCACTTTTACGCAAAGAATTCCCAAATCCGCCCAGATAACTTTGCGCATAAAGGTATCGAATCCGAATCGATTCCACTTCTTCTACACCAGAACACATCTCCGCATCCGCAATCGCTACATATCATATTCGCATTGATCGAGATGGAGAATATAAGCTCACAAAAAACGTTGAAAAAGCGAAACTGAAATGAGCTTCAATTTAAAACTGACAAAACAAATGGCGTACAAAATGCATGAAAAATTGTCCGCCCTCAAACCCGTAAGTTAAATTTTGGCTTTTTTTTTAAAAAAAAGGGGGATAAGAAAATATTTCACATGACCGTACATTTAGGATGGCCATATCACACGAAAACAGAGCGGATTCCCTTCAACGCTAACTCAGGGGATCGACCCCCCCCCCTTTCTTCCTCAGCTGCACTTAACATTTTTTTAATGTGAAAGGAAAAATTATCCTGTATCGTTGCTTTCCTTGTCCCTGTTCACAGCTACGTCCCCCTTTCACCTCTCCCCCCCCACC
>JPKZ01002173.1:18358-31214 GCA_000803305.1 Toxocara canis
CCTTCCCCCCCCCCCCCCCCTCAACCCACTCCCCTCAACAGAGGCATCAATTTAACAGTTTTCGAGGGCTTCATTCGAGGTAATAAAGCATATAGTACATGAACACACGAACATCACAAAATGGAGGGTCAGAAAGCATGATAAAGCTCAACGTGAAGATGTATGACCATTGGTAGCGCCATTCTGCAAACGAGTCCCCATTACCTGCACAAAGCGCTCCTCCATAAACTCTTCCAGCTTGTCGGCGCACTGCAAAACATTCACTTTGTTAACGCGTTCTAAAGTTCGTATCGTACACGTTACTTCTAACAATTTCGACCTGTATGAAAACGATAGCACATTAAACCATTATGGAGACCAAAATCCACAACTGGTTGTGACCACGAAACATTTAGATTTGGTTTCTGTAATGGTAACCAGAAGCCAGCATAAAGATTCTTCTCGTACGTGGACTTTACGTTTGAGAGAATATATGACTCACTTGAGGTCGCAACCAAATTTGGAAATTTGGGGGCTGATGAGTTGGTGTTATGTGCCAAAAGTACTCAAATTTGCCTCATAAATGAGGAAGGGCAGCGGAAGGCGAGTAATGGTGATCTTATAGAATAGATTACGAAACATACGTCACATATCTCAGATCCATGCTGATTGTATATTCGGCAGTTGTCGAACATAAGTCGTGTATCGGAGACGACTTGCTGTGGAGTGTCGTAAAGTTGCTGCTTTATTTTATTCATCATCGTTCGCAGATCCATTGGACGTTTGATAATCTTAAACAAGGCAACAAAACCTTCATAAACATAACTAAGCCAATGGGACAGACAACCGAAGAAAAATCGAATAACGGCTTAACTGGCTCTTCAATTTCTGCATAAATTTCGATTTTCAATATCCGCTGTAAAACATGCCAGGATTTCATCCGAATTCTATTCTGTTCTGCTAATATTCTTGTCATCAGTGCATCAGCCTTTCCCGTCAAGCTTTCCATGAAGGACAAAATGAGTCACGAAACCGATGCACCTGAAAGCTGAGATCGCAACTAAGGTCTCGAAGCATAGGAGAGGCGGCGTGGGGGGGAGGGGGGGACGTTGTTAAGTTCACGCATAATAGCAACACTACAGGCACCGTCTGCATTGAAAAGAAAGTCGAACATAACGCATTCTCATCATATTTCGAGAAAGCAACTGAAGGAGGGTGAGAGGCGGGGGGAGGGAATTTCGGCAAGCCTCTGGCGTCCACCTTATTCTTTTATGACCTTTCTCCCTCTATGAAACTGATCACGATGTTACTGCAATGAAAAGAAACCGAGCATATCCAATCAAGCTTACATGGTAATAGTCTGGGACATCCCTGACATCAACAGGCGCAGCAAACGGCCATGCACACGGCTGCCTTAGAGCATCCCTGATTACCGCCTCCATAGAGCGCATCATATCCCTTCGTTGCTGATCTGATCCTCGAAGACCCATCGAAACCGGTCTTGATGAATCCTCTCCTCTCGTAACTAAATTAAAAAATGGCTGATTTCATATTGATTCCATTCACTTAAGCCCGCAGTGAGCATAACGGTTTAATATGTCTTATTACCATCAAGATACAAATTATTATTTTTGATATTTAAAGATATGCTCGAAAACATTAACTGCAACTTCTGCTACTAGCTCTTCCTCGTATCGCAATAAATTCGAAGGATACGAACTGTGCGCAAGTTCGAACTTGACATGGAGCAAGTGAGATAACGGATGGAGATAACAAACCGTAAGCAGATTCAAGCTCAGTTCATAGCCGTTGAAAAAAAAAAAGAAACAAAGAAAAAGACGAGACCGGGAGCGGAAGGAAAAATCAGTTCGAAAAAAGAATGAAGATACGCAAAAAACGACATCACAAAGCAACAAGAGTCATCATCCACCCACAGCGGTGAAACCAACGAGCCGATTAGCCAACGTGGGTAACTGTGTGACTGCTGTGTGATCTTACAAAAGCACATTCTCTATGCAGTTAATGTCCACTTTTTCCCAAACCAAATCAGTGTTTTTTTTAAAATCATCTCGACTCTGCTGTGTTCGGAATAGCATCTCACGTTATTGTGTACATTCTCCTGCTCTTAGCAAGGATACGAACTGTGCGCAAGTTCGAACTTGACATGGAGCAAGTGAGATAACGGATGAAGATAACAAACCGTGAGCAGATTCAAGCTCAGTTCATAGCCGTTGAAAAAAAAAAGAAACAAAGAAAAAGACGAGACCGGGAGCGGAAGGAAAAATCAGTTCGAAAAAAGAATGAAGATACGCAAAAAACGACATCACAAAGCAACAAGAGTCATCATCCACCCACAGCGGTGAAACCAACGAGCCGATTAGCCAACGTGGGTAACTGTGTGACTGCTGTGTGATCTTACAAAAGCACATTCTCTATGCAGTTAATGTCCACTTTTTCCCAAACCAAATCAGTGTTTTTTTTAAAATCATCTCGACTCTGCTGTGTTCGGAATAGCATCTCACGTTATTGTGTACATTCTCCTGCTCTTAGCGCTTTTAAACGTTCAGCAGTTCTTCTGCCTCCCGATACTACCATACCCAACATGATAACATTGTATATAAATCCAGCTACTTTTCTTCAACATGGAAACCCTACACCTCTGCAATATGGGAAAATAATATTAGTGAATCCACGCATTTTACAAGTGACAAAGATAAGTAATAAATATAACGGCCCGAGAGAGGACTCACTGATAACAGCAAACAAGGCCTGCATTAGAAGATAACAGGTATACACCGACAGACCGTATCTAGCTAGGAACATGTGATACAGATAGACTTACGCAACTGCTAGTACCTCGGCTCGATAAGCCAAGTATCTTACTCATTGTCTCAAATCTGGTTTAATTACCTGCGGTTGACTGGGTAGCTACGAATCATGATTTCATCAAAAAGATATTTTAGCGATGCACAAATTTCTGCAAAGTCGAATGGTTTTGCCTCTCAAAAATAATTTCGCCACATGAGTATACGAAACATTCTAATCTAAGACTCTCTATTACACCGCATTTCCATCTCGCAGTGGTTCGAGGTGGTCACTGGATGGAGAAGGAAACCAGAAAAGGCAACCTACGGTACTACGTTAAAGAATGAAAATGAACTGCAAAAATCTCCTCCTTATACTCCAGCTTTCGCATAAATGTCGGAGGTGCACATGAATCAATATGATTGCTTAGTGAAAGCACATCGGTTACACAGTTTGCTTACCAATGCATTTCCTTTTAGCTCGCGGCTGGTTGCTATCACTGGAAGCACCCTCGCTGTCGTAACTGTCCAGGTTTGCTCTGCTGCTTCGTTTCGAACTTCGACCACTATTCGTCAGCGAATGCTCACGGTAAGTTACCTGAAAATCAACATTCACTTTTTTGGCACAGCGGCAACTAACTTCTCCCCTCACTCCTTGCTTCGAATGCATTTTCTCCAGCTTCACACACCCACAATTTGGCTCAGAACAACGTTCTACGAGATGAGTCGGAAGCGATTTTCGGCTGTGCGGAAAACATATGAATTCCACTTACTTTTTTTACCATACGGCCGCCGACAGTCTTCTGCATTTCAACGACCGCAGTCTCGGATCTAAAACAAAAACAGCAGTGCTACATATAATAATGAACCAAACATCAATACCACTATCGAAATGACTGGCCTTCGCTTGCCACTCGCGCCAGCTGGAAGACTACGCCTATTACCAAGGGTCTCGGCAAGTGTTCATAGTCAGGCTCATTATCCGTGGTACGCGGCCAAGCTGCGATATAATGACAATTTTGCTTCGCAGATAGAACAATGCAAAAGTGTGCACGCTTTTCATTTTATCCTTTACGCTTCTTTCTTCTTTTATGAACTACCACCTCCATCGTACATAGCTCCTCTCTCCTTTCCTCCCCCTTCTTAACCAATCCCAATCATATATTGAATTCCACTTGCGCCATCTCTGCATATTTGGACAATCCCCTTTCGAGGAGATGATGCGCGGAAAGCAAGTAGTTAGCTAATAACTCACAAATTACCCACAAATCAATAAATTTGCGGCTAAAAGAAGTGAATAAAATTTTTTAAAAAATGTACTAGTTAGAAAATTAATGTATGAACAATTAAAATAAATGGGGCAATAAAGACGAGCTCGCTCACCTATTCTCATCCGCCGAGCTCACTTCGTCGTCGAAAAGAGAACTCGACTCAGTGCTCTCCTCTCTCTCTTCTTCTTCCCCAGAACACTCCCCTTCACCGTCTTCATCTTCTTCAAATTCATTGATTGGAAGACGGATTCAATATATTTGTATAAAGCATTGCAAAGTTATGTGCTACAATAAGCAACGCTAGATGATCATCTCCTGATGCGGAAGTATTTCCCCATATTTGTTATCCTATTCACCGTCGCTGCTAATCTCGCCCCCACCCCTCCATCTCCCCTCCCCTCACCCCATTTTCAAACATCTATGCACGCTATTGCAGAATGTTAGCCTGAAATAATCCAGTATGCAAAAATCTTGAGCAAACATCTTAATACATAAAATGAGAATATTCACTTGTTCAACAGCACGATTCACCACTATGCAACATTATTGGTTCATTATCGCATCGACATTTCAAAAGGACGCAATGTGATCACGCCATAACTTTCACAGACAAATTTTGGTGAAACTCAAACGCTTGAAAATGATAAAATTCGATAGAAAAAATGAGAACAGATTAAACACTTATAGCAATTCTATATATAAATTTCACTACCTCGCATCTTATTAACAATTCTGTACCGTCCCATTTTAATGAGATAATCAAATACGAAAGTATACATATATATATATATGTGTACATATATATACATACATGTGTATGTAAACATATATGTATGTATACATATATATATACATATATTTGTATATATATATATATATATTTGCATGTATATATATATATATATATACAAGACAAAAAAAGAGATGGCGCAACTTACTCATCATTCGCCCATTAGGACGCCTTTTTCGGCGCTCATCGGCTTCTTTCGCTCTACGCATAGCAATACAATCGGAGCACATCCACTCTTCACATACCTATTTGAACTTTTCGTAAACAATAAGCTGTAAGGAACGGCGGAAATGGTAACCGAACAATATGACTGCTGTAACGGGAGCATGTTAAAAGAGTGACAATACGTTAACGTTAACGTAAATGTATCGGTACGATAGCGGTACGTTTTACATTCCCAAACATCAACTCCCTGACTTAAAAGGATTTCATTTGAAAGACAAAATCGAATACTTCCAACGACCACACTTTCGTTCGTTTACACATGAGAAAATGAGGAAAACAACAATTCTGCAATCAGTACTTACCTTGTTTAACTTCGGCCGTATACAATCGATATGGTAACAACGGTCACATTGTACGCACAATATCAAATTTTCAGCGATACCCCTCTTCCTACAGGTACGACACTTCGCCTGAAACAATGCCCCTTAAGATTAATTAACATTAGCCCAACCCAATGGGCTGGACAGGTTAGCATCTCCGCTCTTCTTGGGGAATTTACAAGCAGGACTGCAAAAGTCAACGATGATGAGCTCTATTCCGCGAAGTACCGACTGAACAAGTGTCACACATAAAACCAGCATTAGACCACAGACAACAGTAGTTAATTTCTTAAGAACACTGCCTTTTCATCGACACACTGCAAAAATTGCAAACGATGTCACCTCCCTCTGGAGGGGTAAGCAGAGCGGAATAATGTGTCGCCCCTTATTGAAAAGTAATTTTGAACTTGATGCTCGCTAAAAACGAAAAGTGATTAAAGCTTGAGCTGCATAAAATGGAGTCAAGAAAAGAGGCGAGACCTTAATCCCTCTCAGTGCACCATGAGTGCCCAACTGTTTTCGATGATTTCGGGAAAGGCGAGACATGATTTCAAGTGAGAATCAGCAAATTCAAAGCGCAAGCAATAGGTGAATTAATGTAACCTGCAATCTGCTTTTGCTCCATAAAATGCCTGACTCGAGTGTTGCATAGAAGAGTGCCAATGCCGATATCGACTTGCACTCCAGTAATCCCTTCTGCCACAATTGGAATGTGATCGTAGGCATATTGTTACCAGCTGTTTTCTCTTTTGACTCGTTCACCGCAAATGGCATTCGCATGAACCGAACACTTACGCCTTGTACCACTTGTAGGAATGCGATCGCCATCTGCGTTACTTCGGAAAGGCTCTTCACTGAACTCACCGGTATAATGCTCTCGTCGAATACTTTTATATCATCTGTAATTTTCACTACCCGTGACTTACTAAATATGACATCACCACAGCAACAGATATTTCCACTTTTTGCTCCATATCATCGTACAGCATTTTTATCATACTAAAAAAGAGCTCAATGTGGTATGCTATTTCCTAACGTGAAATAAACTGCCTAAAACTGTGATAGACTTATATCCTTAACTGTATCTACACCTTCACTTTTTGATGCCCGCTTACTTCAGCTGCCGACGAGTGCATTTAACGTCAAATGCACCCATATACTGGCATTGTGCTATACCGCAGTATATACCGTTCAAAACATTAGGTTGGAAGTTTGCGAAAAATCAGTACGCTGTATTAGCATTGCCAAAAAAAAGCAAGCGACATTAACCCTTGCAAACGTTTTACGTCAATATCTAATTACTAATTACCATTGCATTCTCGAGAACTTAGCATCCTAACATTGAAGAGTGTAAGAATTTCATCCTCAATACTTATTCTCTTGTTAAATCATCCTCTGCATCATTCATTATAACTTCGCCTATTGTCGAGTACTTTTTGCAGAGTAAGAGAAAAGCACCCTTATTTCCTCAAATATTATATTTGAGGAAATAAGGAAATTAGTACTAGCAGGGCGCAATCAACGCAATACTTGCGTCCAACATCATTTCCATGTGAACTCTTTCTCAACAAACCGCAACCAACCACTGATAAATTTAGCGACACTGTGGTTCTCTTTCAACGAACCCCTCCACTCTTGACGAGTCACATTTGCATCATCGAGTGCCAAATGTCCAATGCCACCATGCTCCACCTTAACATATATCGTGTTACCTCACTAATTATCACTTCGCATGCATAAGCTCCCCAACTACAATGAAAACGGGATTTAAGATTCATAAAACTATGGGGTGGATGGAAGAAGGGAGAGAACTCTAAGCCGAGAACTCATCTTGAAATGCACCGCTCGACGTTACGATAAAAGTATATTGTCTTAAGATGATGTTCTCGTCAACGTTGCTTTATACTGAGTGTGAGTCCAATTCCGGGAAGCTAAACAGTTCTTTGATTCCCATCTTTGCCTATTAATTCCATTTCGATTACAAGCCCCTCCTACTGAACATGTAAGCCCCTTGCAAAACACGTTTTGCCAGTTCAACAAAAATCGACTCAACAATCCTTTCCCAAATCCAAGCTAATATGACCAAGCAATTGAACGAATATACTTGAAGAACGCTAGAATTAGATACATATGCATCCCGAGAAAAAAAAATTAAAAAATAAACCTGTAACACCAACGACTTTCTAATGAACCTGATTTATTACCTTCTCTTCGAAGTCGAGCACCATTTCGACCATCTCTTTACTCCAATCGAAATCATCACAGATCGTTGACGGATCGCCACATGTCAGCATCAATTCTCTCCACAATTCACCCGTATATATCTTCAATAAATCTTTCTCGCAAATTACTTTTCAAATTCTATGCCGCTAAAACTACTTCTCAACCCTCTTCCACAATATTACTTCCCTTCACATACCTCATTTATTTCACTGCCACATATGACGTTACCAGACTAAAACAAGCACGCGAATATCATAAAAAGGATGTGAGCGGAGCTTAAAACTCCAACTAAGACAAAAAAATTAAGCGGTAAACTAGGAGCCGAATGAGAAACCGTACCTTTAAATTATTATACAAAATTCATTCTAAAAGAAAGAAAAATTACCAACGAAAATGCCGTTTAAAAAAATTATGCATAAATTAACGCACGAAAAATAACTCCGAGAGAATTCCGATGGTTCCAGATGGAATGCAAATATGCTGAGACTTAACTCACATGCGTTCCATTTTTGACTAGGCATATACTGAAATAATGGAAATTAGCTTAACAGAACTTAACCATCACAACTAAAACAAAAGGCCCAAACTTCGGCTGTGCACTAATCGTTATTCTTTTTTAAATACTTCGTTTTTTATTTTCATTTCTTCCATTATTTATGATCATGCATTTCATTTCTAAAATGATTTGGTGATATGGTGATATGATCTAGCAATAACGAAAGATTAAATGTTCATGTGACTAGCGTTCGAAATTTAGCAAAATTCACCTGGTTATATCCAAGCAGGGCAACATCTACAGGATACAAAACTTCTAAGCATTAAGTATGGATTACCGTATAATCTCAAATAGGAGCCCTCCTTAAGAAACGTCTCCAACACTTAAAAAACCCAATGTTACTGTGCTCCGCGTACTTAATTAATTGGCGAAAATGGATGGTTGCAAAAATAGAGATGACGTAATTTAGCTCGCTTCCATTGGAGTCATAAAACCTTTTTCGGATTTTTTGCTTTATCTTATAAGAAAAAAGCACTGATAACTGAATGGAATGAGAACCTTTTTCGATGAGCGATCAAGCAAGCCGCGCAGTTGATTTCGAAAGTAATTCAAATTTTCCGCGAGATCCTGCTCACGGAAACCTCGAGGATTGCACGCCAAAATTAACTGCAAAATCAATTCCACTATTTTAAAAAAAGCGCCGATAAAAACAACTCTCACTGCCCTCACTGAATATATCGCAATTGCAATTTTGAATATTTGTGGACGTGTTTCCATGCCTAAAGAATAGCCAAGACTCTAAAACGCATGCAGACATATCCCTCCGCTCCCTCCCCCCTCCCCTCTAAATTCTCTTTCTCAGACGTTCTCCCAAATAAAATGAAATCAGATGAGGAAGAAAGACGAACTAAGGTGATTACTCAATGTGGGCGAAGAATTATTGGTAATGAAAAGTTTGATTCTCTCAATTACGGAACCGAAGTTTGCCCGGTTCACGAACAGCAAACAGGGAAAGAGGTAAGAATAGAGAAAGGATCGCTGAAGAATACTTCTTTTTTTAAGCAAAAACCTTGGATGTAGAATATCAAGAACAACCTTGTCGAGTGTTTCGTTAGAATCGATGTATTGCCACCTGGGACGCCGATGGATAGCATGTACAGGACACTCGTCGTTGTTGGTGCATCCAAGTAACTTTACTCTCAACTTATCTTCATCAACTACGCCAGCCTTAGTTTGATCGTCAACCTGCAATATATGCAAATCCCATATTATCGCGCTCATTCCCCCCCCCACCCCCTTAAAACTTCTAAACGTTCTGCGGCTCATCATCATTTGGTGTAAATTTGCGAGTCACTCATTTAAGGACCAAATTTGCGAATCTCATTGGACATATCAAAACATGCTAACATCTTCGAGGAATAGCTGTGTACTAAATGCACTCCATATTTTACATTTCAAACAACTTTTAGCGATAACTTTCCAAACTTTTCAACATATTTCAATATCTTGCAAGTCGTTTCTCAAAAATCCTGAAAACCGTAGACTTGCTTATATCCTTAACTGTATCTACACCTTCACTTTTTGATGCCCGCTTACTTCAGCTGCCGACGAGTGCATTTAACGTCAAATGCACCCATATACTGGCATTGTGCTATACCGCAGTATATACCGTTCAAAACATTAGGTTGGAAGTTTGCGAAAAATCAGTACGCTGTATTAGCATTGCCAAAAAAAAGCAAGCGACATTAACCCTTGCAAACGTTTTACGTCAATATCTAATTACTAATTACCATTGCATTCTCGAGAACTTAGCATCCTAACATTGAAGAGTGTAAGAATTTCATCCTCAATACTTATTCTCTTGTTAAATCAACCTCTGCATCATTCATTATAACTTCGCCTATTGTCGAGTACTTTTTGCAGAGTAAGAGAAAAGCACCCTTATTTCCTCAAATATTATATTTGAGGAAATAAGGAAATTAGTACTAGCAGGGCGCAATCAACGCAATACTTGCGTCCAACATCATTTCCATGTGAACTCTTTCTCAACAAACCGCAACCAACCACTGATAAATTTAGCGACACTGTGGTTCTCTTTCAACGAACCCCTCCACTCTTGACGAGTCACATTTGCATCATCGAGTGCCAAATGTCCAATGCCACCATGCTCCACCTTAACATATATCGTGTTACCTCACTAATTATCACTTCGCATGCATAAGCTCCCCAACTACAATGAAAACGGGATTTAAGATTCATAAAACTATGGGGTGGATGGAAGAAGGGAGAGAACTCTAAGCCGAGAACTCATCTTGAAATGCACCGCTCGACGTTACGATAAAAGTATATTGTCTTAAGATGATGTTCTCGTCAACGTTGCTTTATACTGAGTGTGAGTCCAATTCCGGGAAGCTAAACAGTTCTTTGATTCCCATCTTTGCCTATTAATTCCATTTCGATTACAAGCCCCTCCTACTGAACATGTAAGCCCCTTGCAAAACACGTTTTGCCAGTTCAACAAAAATCGACTCAACAATCCTTTCCCAAATCCAAGCTAATATGACCAAGCAATTGAACGAATATACTTGAAGAACGCTAGAATTAGATACATATGCATCCCGAGAAAAAAAAAATAAAAAAATAAACCTGTAACACCAACGACTTTCTAATGAACCTGATTTATTACCTTCTCTTCGAAGTCGAGCACCATTTCGACCATCTCTTTACTCCAATCGAAATCATCACAGATCGTTGACGGATCGCCACATGTCAGCATCAATTCTCTCCACAATTCACCCGTATATATCTTCAATAAATCTTTCTCGCAAATTACTTTTCAAATTCTATGCCGCTAAAACTACTTCTCAACCCTCTTCCACAATATTACTTCCCTTCACATACCTCATTTATTTCACTGCCACATATGACGTTACCAGACTAAAACAAGCACGCGAATATCATAAAAAGGATGTGAGCGGAGCTTAAAACTCCAACTAAGACAAAAAAATTAAGCGGTAAACTAGGAGCCGAATGAGAAACCGTACCTTTAAATTATTATACAAAATTCATTCTAAAAGAAAGAAAAATTACCAACGAAAATGCCGTTTAAAAAAATTATGCATAAATTAACGCACGAAAAATAACTCCGAGAGAATTCCGATGGTTCCAGATGGAATGCAAATATGCTGAGACTTAACTCACATGCGTTCCATTTTTGACTAGGCATATACTGAAATAATGGAAATTAGCTTAACAGAACTTAACCATCACAACTAAAACAAAAGGCCCAAACTTCGGCTGTGCACTAATCGTTATTCTTTTTTAAATACTTCGTTTTTTATTTTCATTTCTTCCATTATTTATGATCATGCATTTCATTTCTAAAATGATTTGGTGATATGGTGATATGATCTAGCAATAACGAAAGATTAAATGTTCATGTGACTAGCGTTCGAAATTTAGCAAAATTCACCTGGTTATATCCAAGCAGGGCAACATCTACAGGATACAAAACTTCTAAGCATTAAGTATGGATTACCGTATAATCTCAAATAGGAGCCCTCCTTAAGAAACGTCTCCAACACTTAAAAAACCCAATGTTACTGTGCTCCGCGTACTTAATTAATTGGCGAAAATGGATGGTTGCAAAAATAGAGATGACGTAATTTAGCTCGCTTCCATTGGAGTCATAAAACCTTTTTCGGATTTTTTGCTTTATCTTATAAGAAAAAAGCACTGATAACTGAATGGAATGAGAACCTTTTTCGATGAGCGATCAAGCAAGCCGCGCAGTTGATTTCGAAAGTAATTCAAATTTTCCGCGAGATCCTGCTCACGGAAACCTCGAGGATTGCACGCCAAAATTAACTGCAAAATCAATTCCACTATTTTAAAAAAAGCGCCGATAAAAACAACTCTCACTGCCCTCACTGAATATATCGCAATTGCAATTTTGAATATTTGTGGACGTGTTTCCATGCCTAAAGAATAGCCAAGACTCTAAAACGCATGCAGACATATCCCTCCGCTCCCTCCCCCCTCCCCTCTAAATTCTCTTTCTCAGACGTTCTCCCAAATAAAATGAAATCAGATGAGGAAGAAAGACGAACTAAGGTGATTACTCAATGTGGGCGAAGAATTATTGGTAATGAAAAGTTTGATTCTCTCAATTACGGAACCGAAGTTTGCCCGGTTCACGAACAGCAAACAGGGAAAGAGGTAAGAATAGAGAAAGGATCGCTGAAGAATACTTCGTTTTTTAAGCAAAAACCTTGGATGTAGAATATCAAGAACAACCTTGTCGAGTGTTTCGTTAGAATCGATGTATTGCCACCTGGGACGCCGATGGATAGCATGTACAGGACACTCGTCGTTGTTGGTGCATCCAAGTAACTTTACTCTCAACTTATCTTCATCAACTACGCCAGCCTTAGTTTGATCGTCAACCTGCAATATATGCAAATCCCATATTATCGCGCTCATTCCCCCCCCCACCCCCTTAAAACTTCTAAACGTTCTGCGGCTCATCATCATTTGGTGTAAATTTGCGAGTCACTCATTTAAGGACCAAATTTGCGAATCTCATTGGACATATCAAAACATGCTAACATCTTCGAGGAATAGCTGTGTACTAAATGCACTCCATATTTTACATTTCAAACAACTTTTAGCGATAACTTTCCAAACTTTTCAACATATTTCAATATCTTGCAAGTCGTTTCTCAAAAATCCTGAAAACCGTAGACTTG
>JPKZ01002173.1:31332-47600 GCA_000803305.1 Toxocara canis
AGTAACTCGCAAACTTCAGAATTTTTGATGTCATTTCTTGGGATCAATAACCGGTCAACAAGAAGTGCATTAAATATTCTAGCGAATAACAAGCTGGTTCTTAAAAACTGCACTAGCACAAAATGATTAACTAATGAGAAACCTTATCAAGAGGAGTTGCTTCAAAGCAAAGCCCCATTTCGTCGATACACGTTGCGTTTTCAACCAATAATAACGGCAGCGAATCGAGTACCCAGTATGAGCGGAACGCCCGATCTCGTCCCAAATAATAACCGCAGTTCGCTAAAAAAAGACTCCTATATATGAGGAGAGACACGAGCAACTCCTACCCAATGCAATCACATCTGAAAGAGATGGGGCAATACCTTTCACCACCACCACCCACCCCCTTCCGCTTATGGAATAACATCACAGGGTAAGGCATAAATTATCTCCCCCTCCCCCCCCCTCGCCCCTTCCATAAGCAGGAAAGTCTCTCGTACTTCAAAAATGAATGTTCAACGAAGTCCAACTGCTACTTTCTGTACTTCAACTATACATACATATAGACATGGAAGACCGCAGTATTTTTGAGCGGCAAACGATTTTGTCGAACGGGAGGTTATTTCCAATTGTGTTTAAAAGAGGAACGAGCGTTTGAGAGAAAGCTTGTGATGAAAAAAGGGAAAGGGACAGGCTGAAGTAGTGTGACATAGCGCCCTCTAAATAATACTCACAATGGAGATCATAGATCTGAGATATTAGCTCATCTTCTTTCGCTTTCACTAGTTCTTTTTGCAATGAACGCGCTTCTTCTACCGTACCTTCATCCAGTTCCGTATACGCGACTCCAGCTAACAGAATCTGCAATAAAAACAGCAAAAGCAATGTATATTGGTATCACCTTTCCCGGATGCGGAGCACGTTGTGCAAAAATCTGAGCATTAAAGATCTCGAGTAAGGGTCATCGGAAAGCGAGCGATTGTACATGAACCACACCTCTGGTGTATTCTTCTACTTCCTTTTTTTTATTTCCCAACACACCCATAGACACCCACTGCCCCCTGGTTAATTCAAAACACTTATAAGAATAAAGGTCTCATATATAAGATCAAAGATTAGTCCAGCACCCCTTCCATCCACTGTAATGAAAATACATCATCTGCTGAAGTGAAGGCGTAATCTGGTTTTGAAATAGGCCATCAACAGACTCAGAAATATAGTAAAAAGAGGAGAGAAGAAGAGAAAATTTGAAGACAAAAACCATACCACTAAATAACGCATTAAAAGTGTGAGGCATAAGCAAGCCAAGAAAATGGGAAAAGATGAGCAGTTAAACAGCGAAGAAATATTCCATAGATGGATGCTTCTGGATTCCAAAATTCAGGAATACCTATACATGCTTGCTCTAATACATGTTTCATGCTTCACTGTCCCCATTACGATGTTACTCAAGGAATCCAACGAATAAACAACGGGAATGTTTTATTCGTTCCGCTCCCACCTGCTTCACTTGCGCGCTTTTGTCGTCCCGTCTGCTGGCGAGTCCTTCCCGAGCCATACGCAAATAGTTGCTTAGCAGAATGCTATCGCGTGAAGGCTTCGGCCTTTCGGGCAAATCGGCTCTCACGGCTTCACCATGCTCTTCAATTTGTTCGGCTTCGTATTCGCGAACAAGTAGCGCCTCCCTTGCCTCTTTCTCCTGTAAGTCAGGTTCCTCCAGCTCAACCAGAAATTCATTTCAAGTGGGAAAATTATGAAAAATGATTTTTATTAAAGTGGAAATTATAAAAAGAGATGTGCTGGCAGAGGAATATATTGTTTACAACGTATATTTCCTTTTAGAGCGATGAGAAAATAATCGTGACGATAACATAAAAGACGGAAACAATAATGAATAATGCAACATTAGGCACGATCTCCATTTTAAAAACCGCTCTTTAAGTGGAGTAAACTATGGCTTATACGCCCAACCGGACACAACAGAGAGGGACGAGCGAGGATGAGCGGGGGGTGGGGGTAGGGAGAATGGAAAAGGGATGTGACGAGATAGAGAAAACAAAAAAATGCGAGAGGGGCAAAAACTGGCAGAAATTGTTTTCAAAAAAAGCATGAGTTGGAACAGAGAAGTCCAACGAAAAAATGGAAGAGACATCTTTCTCCAGTACCATGCTACAAATCTGAACTAAGAAAAAAAACTGAATGTGTGGATACCCGCACTGATCAGACGTACACATGGACCCTTTGTTTATGGCTTCGCTCACAGTCACCTACTCCCAGTGAGCTCGATTGCCTTAATGCACTCGAAATATGAGTAATGCCAAATCGTTCCCCCTCCCCTCTAACATCTCGAAAGAGCATCCATGTTAGTGCACACTTAGTTTCCAGCGGATCAGTGCAATATCTGAAAATCGGACATACTGTAAATAAGCAGAATTTTGTTCACTCTCCTTTCCTTCGATGATACCGTTCGCCTCCCGCAACTGAGGGCTAGCATACATCTCATCCTCTTGGAATTTAGTCTCAATCTAGTTCATTCTTCGGATATATTTCACTACAGGCTCTCAATAAATACGGTTCATCTTCAAGTTTAACCCATTCCTTCCTCCTTTGCGGACGCTATACCGTAAAAACCCTATTCGACTTGCTTTCTTTTTCTAGTAGATTGAATGCTGCTATTCGAAGCATGTGAATTTGAGAGTTTTAAATCCACTTGATAATTATACGTGCAGTGGTTCTCTACTACTTAGAAAAGCCTTCTGTTGGCTTCGCTTTGAAAGTTTATCCGTTTCTAGATGTTGAGCAGCGTTTAAATGAAACTGTGAGCTATGCATGCCCAGATGATACGATGGTGTATTAACATACAACTTCACTCACCATCCTTCCAACACGTCTTTCACGTTTCGGTGCAATAAGTGATTCGAACAAATCAAAAAAATAATAAAAATAATAATAATTTCAAATGAGGCTGATATGAACAACAAACTCTTCACCGTCGAATAACCACTCAACATCAGCTACAGACTCCTCCCTTCTTTCAGGCCCCCCCTCTCAAGACTCACAAATGAGAAAAACTGCTGATGGGGGAAACAAACAACAAAATGAGACAAGACCAACAATGATCTCTTTATGGAATCCCAAAAGAAGGACTTTATTAAAGTACCGCATATTCGTTCCAGTTTCTTTTTTCCACTATAAAATCCACCGAGAAAGCTTGACAAACCCCCCAAATCTAACAAAAATAACTGTGAAATCGAACCTGACTCATATCCCAATTGCGAAGTGTTCTCAATTCACGTTTCAAGTCGACTAGAGCCGTTATTCTTTCGTCGGCCAAAACTCGAAATTTATTGTAGCTGCTTAACTGTTGAATCAACACTTTCAATAATGCGAGACGTTCCGAAGGTTTCAAATCGAATACGGACTTCTGAAATCAATAATATCGACTTCTGAAATAAGCTGCTGGAGAGGCGTTGCATGGAAAGCGATACGAGATGAGTTCCTGATTCAGCAAAGGGAAAGTATCACTCGCCACAAAAGTATAACTATTCAGGCAACAACAAACTTATCAATGCAATAAGTTCGGCAAATTTTATATTCTCACCTTCAAAACTACGAATAACTGTTGATAAACGCTGATAAGGCGATAAACAAGAAAAAAGCAACATACAGAACGCTACTCGAAGGCCAACGACCATACAAATTAAGTCTCTTATCTCAAGGTGATCCTTACAATTTCACAAGTGATGTTTTGAAAATGTGTTAGTCAAGAATTTACAAATTTATATCGCTCGTTGCATGGCCCAAGGATTACGGATGCCAGTTTTCACATCTTAGCGCAAAAGTGCACGACTTATCAAATGATGAGCTGATGAGCACGAAAACAGCCCAGAAAAGCGACAACTAAAAACCAACCTTTTCGAGAGTTTCCATTACATCCGGGTTCGAATGGGCAAAAACGAATCCCTCATCCTCGAAAAAATGCACCGCTCCGCGACTGAACAATCGAAAACGGTGTGTCCCCGTACCCGTGAAATACCCAGAAGATAGCAATGATAACCGCAATACTTCAGAAATCGTCATCCAATCGATCGGCAAATGTCGAGGGCTTACACCTGCAACTCACAACACAGTTCGATGCCATGACTACTTTCAGTCGAACGCCCATAATGCCAAACACAATGATAACATCTAAACGATGGGTAGGCGGATGGAATGGTGAGTTAATATATGCTCGTCCATAATATAAACTAGTCTCGATATGTGGATCAATAATATTATCGCATATATCATAATGTCGTTAACAAATTGCTACTGCGAGTAATGAGGATGCGCGGCGATCTGACAAATACTTCCAGATCTTCACAGTCCATGAATTTCTATGGTACGATTCAAAAGAAACCAAATGAAGTCCGATAAAAAAATAAACAAACTGCACACTTCGAGTAAAATATTTACACTAAGGAGAACTGTTAGTGATATCATCGCCCCTTTATGAGAATTTAACATTTTCGAGTTACAACGTTTGCTAAATCCAGAATTGGTTCATGATGCGAAAATTTTCAGTCGAACAAATACTATTTCAAAAATGTCGAAAAATCCTCCTTGAGTCTTTTTCTTTTTAAATCCTGCATAGGTACACGTTTCTTATATTGAATTTTCGTTTAAAATATGCATAATTTTGTTACGGAAATTACAAATGTTCAGTGCAAAATTTATTTTCTGTTCGTACAAATAAGCGAGCCACCTTTCACCTAAACTCCAATGCGCTCAATTTCCGATCAGAATTAACATGCTTCAGTTTGTATACTTCAGAACAATGGAAAGCATTCTACTCGCCTCTTCTTCCCCCACACCCACATACAGTGAAAAAAAGACGATACATGATTACCATGCGTTAATCGCACATTCTCATGAAATCTGGTTGCTCGACGGATTCGTTCTCCATAAACCTTACTATCAAGATCAGTGTTCGTGTCCATTGGTAGCTCCTCTTTGTTGTTCAGATCCACTAAAAACCAATAATAGATAAAAACATGTTTGGACACCCTCCTTCCTACCGCTTCCCCATTCAGTCAAGGGAGGATTCCGAATTACGCCATGGGCTAAAGCAAACCGAGATAAAGAAATAGCCGCATATGGCGTAAAGCCAAAACGCTTTCTTAGCCTATTAGTTCAATTCAATCCCTAGCCTATTATTCAATTCAATTCCTTCCAATTCCTAGCCTATCATAAAACATCAAAATATCAGTTCTCAACCAAAAAAAAAAAATGTTACTCCTGACCGCTATATACGGAATACATAGAACCCTTCTCCCCTCCCTCTCCTCTCCCAAGTGAGAATGGGAGATAAAATGGGGAAAAAATGGTACTTTAAAGGCTTCCGCAAAAATGGCACTCTAGGAGTTTTTGATGAGAACCATAAAGCAGTGAAGTGCAAAATTTTTTTGAATCTGGATTATCCATATACTTTAACTACTGATAGCAAATAATTTGCTAACTGATGAAACCGAAGAAACGATTATCAACTGCAAGAAAGAGTGCATCAACCTTCGTCTCCATCCTCCTCATTACCGCGCTCAGTCTTAGCCATAAGTAATACGTGCATCCCTATTAGTTCAATTCAATCCCTAGCCTATTATTCAATTCAATTCCTTCCAATTCCTAGCCTACCATAAAACATCAAAATATCAGTTCTCAACAAAAAAAAAAATTGTTACTCCTGACCGCTATATACGGAATACATGGAACCCTTCTCCCCTCCCTCTCCTCTCCCAAGTGAGAATGGGAGATAAAATGGGGAAAAAATGGTACTTTAAAGGCTTCCGCAAAAATGGCACTCTAGGAGTTTTTGATGAGAACCATAAAGCAGTGAAGTGCAAAATTTTTTTGAATCTGGATTATCCATATACTTTAACTACTGATAGCAAATAATTTGCTAACTGATGAAACCGAAGAAACGATTATCAACTGCAAGAAAGAGTGCATCAACCTTCGTCTCCATCCTCCTCATTACCGCGCTCAGTCTTAGCCATAAGTAATACGTGCATCAGTTCGACGAACACCGCAGATCGAGGATCGTTACTCCGTACTGCCTTTACCACATCCGAGAATGTCACTCGTGATGTGTTACGCACCTGGTACGACTCACGCAGTCACAATGAATACTGTAGACTTCGAATTACAGTTGCAACGGTTAATAGTTACAAGAATTACAGCAACAGTACAATCACAATAATACGGTTACTATTACAGTTATAATAACTTTTTCTTGCTTACAGATAATCTGAAGCACACCTGAGTAACCTTCTCTAGTTGGAGGCGGAAGTGTGGATGAAGATAAGCCGACTTACTGAAGCTTGTTGCTACATTACCCTCTTGACAATCTCGGCTGTCACAAATTGACCATCAACATTCTACTGCAAGCCGCAATTTAACAGGTGTTTGCCCGTATATGCTCTCGAGAAGAAGATAACTGCTACTAGTAATAATGCGCAACAAATAGACTATTACTAGCAGGAACCATGACAATTACTGTACAAGTTACACACTATTAACGTTTCAATACCATTTGGGATGATGTTTTCTGACCTCAAACTCAGGGACCTCGCGGATAATCCTCGGGTCGCGAGCAGAAAGACCCTAAGTTCGAGTACCGAAAGAACTGAGGTGTAGGCCTTTGAGTAATGATCACCGGGACGGTCAAAACTAGATCGATCAAACGTAGTTTAAAAAGGGTGAAAGTTGAATGTCAGGCTGTAACGATAGTTTTAAAAAATTTTGCCGGATGTGGCATTTTTAACCTTGTGTATTTGCGTTACAGCATCCAACGAATATGACAATCAATATGGAATGAATCACCAGCCGTTAAAGAAAATCATAAACTAGTGCGCTGCAGGGTGCTGCCGACAGGTTACTGCCCGGCGGCAAATGTTGCCGGCAACAAGCTAGAAATCTCACATCAAGCCCCTCAAATACTCCTCCCAATAATAATGCGTTTTATAGTCCTCGTTAGTTTTCGGAAACGAAAGAAACTCCGATTCGTTATAGAAATGGCCGCTCACGATTTCCTTACGCAGTAAACATTACTTGACATAAGTAATGGATAAGCACAGCATAACCCAGGTGTTGCACTCAGCTGCAACCTCAATTTTCGATTTCTTTCTTTGACCTGTGTAATTCTTTTCTCCTCTTCCCTCATTTTTCTTGCTGTTTCCTGGTTCTTCTGCAAATCTACCTTATTTCTGTGTCAGGCTACAACTGCATCTTCTCCTCCTAATGCAGTAAACGTCTGAGAGAAGGGAAAGAGGGGAGAAAGCTGGAGAGAGAAGGGAAACGGAAAAGTGATAAGACCATTTCTTACACAAATTATCAATTGAACACCAATCATGAATCAGTGCTTTACTGCTAAACTTATCACATTCCCTACTTCAGAAAATAAACACGAGAGTAAGACGTCAGTTAATCATATCAGCCAACCTCGATACTGTGAAGAGAAATTATTACCTCTTTAATGGGAAGAATATCTGAAAAGGTCTGAAAGAACTGATAGACATTCAGAAGTTCACCAAACTCCTCCTCTGATATCCAGTCGGGCAGATGAAGAGATCCCAAAATTGGCAGCTCCTATAAATATAATCCTAATAAGCATCCTTTACCTCATTCAAGCCATAAACAGGCTCATAAAACCGCATGTTTAGGAACTGACTATGACCTCAACTTTCGATTGCATTGACATGCAACCTCATATTCTCTTTTTATCCATATTTTTCTCTCCTCTTCCCCCTTAACTACAGTGTTTTTTATCTGTGGGATAAGCTGCAACCTCAGTTTGAAATAAGACTATGACTTGTCGCTAAGAATGAGTCGGTACTGCAACCCCTCTCCTTCCTTAACGACGATGAGCGAGTAACGCTTAGGTTCTTATAACGATGAATTACATACGATCTAGCGCAAGTTATGACGCATCGACTTATACCCATATCAAAAAAACCTGTAAGAAATATATTTAAAGCGGAATCCACTGTTAGTGACAATAAATTTCGACCCACAGCAAATCGAAGGGTAAAGCACACACAGATGAAATATAGTTAGCATACTGCTACGAATAGTCTTCTCGTGGACATTACCTGCTCTCCTTTCTCCTCTCTCCCTCGTTCCTCCGCCCTTCCTCCTTGTAGATATGTGTGTATCAACGAATGACCCTGCGTTTGCACGTGTTAAATGAAGGAAAAATTCTTTGGGAAAGTTCGGCCCAAGCCAATCATTTTATAAAATTGTTCAAAAGTTTGTTTGCAATGAAGAATTTTATTTTTTCAGGGGCCGTAGCAAATTCAAAACGTTAGACGCACGTATCTAATAAATTCCCTAAAAATATTCTTCATTGCAGGAAATTTTTTAAAACGAATGGATAATTTCATAAATCGATTATGCTTCGAACTAAATTTTCGAACGACTTTTTTCTTCACTCACCAAATACAAACACAAGCTCAGTCCATGATCCACATGAATTTACATGGGGAAGATAGGAACGGCGAAGGAACAAGAAAGACAGCAGAAAGAACAGCAATCAACATCCAGTACGAAACTATTCACAGCAATATGCTAACTAAATTTTATCTGAGAGTCATAGGTAAAGTAGTGCTAGATACACGAGAAAGGTGGTTTTCAACGATATAAAATATCATTTCTCTTTGAAAATTAAATATGCAACTAAAAAGAGCGAGGATCTCCCTCAACGCTACCTACAGCTTTACAGCAAAACAATGAGTAAACACACAGTAAACCTTAAGGTCATCACATGCCACATCATCACGCGGCTTCTTCCATTCGACCAGCGCCTCTCTTTCCCTCTGTTTCGCTTCTCGTGCTCGCTCTCTTTCCTACAATACCTTTGTTTCCGAATGTGCTACTTGGTTCATTTCATAACAGGAGCAGCTGAGGACAAACTCAGCGAAACGTGGTGACTTCCATTCTACTGGAACCCAAAAACTGACTCCACACTCCGACCCCCACTCTTTTCAATAAGGCACTGCTTCCCAACCTTTTTCGTAAACATTTTTTTTTGTTGATTATTTCTCATGACATTTAAATGTTAGAATCACTAATCGTATCAACATGGGTGTGCGCAACCGCAGTTACTCACAAAGCTGTTTGGGAGGACACAACGGGAACTGTGTCCTAGTAAAGGCTGCCAAATTACCTCAAGTGGAGCAAATTATCTAGGGTTACGAAGCACTGGAATAATATGTTCACTTTAGGACATTCACACTCGATTTCCTATAATCAGGGTAGACTTGTCCAGGACCCGCTCGATTTAGCAATTATGACTGAAATTTGGATTCATCTCTTCAAACTACCTATGTGGTGGACTTTGGAATGGCTTCTCGCCGCTGAAAACAGCACTATTACTTGTCAAATGCCAAATGAACTGTCCTTTACTCAAAGTGGTATTCACGGCGGACAAGGGAAAGGGGGAAAGGGGGGACAAATTTCAGGAAAAGTGAAAATTCCTGTGGTTGGAAATTCAGAATATTTTTCAGATTGGAAAGAAAATTCAGTGATCTGCCCCTCTTTCTGACACTAATAATCAAGAAAAATGATAATTCCATCTATGGTGTTTGATTTAATGGAGTCAAAAGACATCTCTAACTGGATCGAAAAGAGAAAATTTGCATAACACAAGTAAACAAAGAAACCTGCTCCCTGGCATTTCGAATAGCTTGTTTCAGCTCAGAGATGTCGTCCGCAGACAGTAGACGATCCTCCTGTTCCCACCTTGAAATACTCTCCAGACCAACGCGACGTGCTTGCTGGAACGTCGATTGCAACTCTTCTTGCTGCTTCTCGATCTTAAAAAGTAATTTTCAGATACACCGCTATATCTTAACTCATCATCACTAATCGTACGGAGTTGTCTAGTAAAGATGAAGGAATTACCTCCCTACGAATCCGTCTCCTTTCAGCGTTACCTTGAATGCCTAGAAAATTGAAGCGGTGCAAAATGTGAGGAGGAAAGAAAACATATAAGGTGAAAATAATTAGGTCTTTCTTATTTTATTAACAAATAAATCCTTCCCCATATGTAACCAACCCTTTACGAGTGTAACGTCTAACGATACAATTACTGCTCACACATGAAAAACAAATGCAAAACCATGGTGACACTCAAACACATACGAGTGTATGTGTTCGAAGGGTGTTGTCCTAACATCCCAAGAAAATGGTTTTGAAACGGTATCGTACTGATTAAAAAATGCTCAGCGAATCAGTCCGGAAGAGTGCATGTAAACTGTGCTGCAATTAAGTCTACGAGAAACACTACAAACTATATAGAACCACCGCTAAGGAAATATGGCGCTGTCCTCAGAATGCGGAAATTCACTTCTAGCATGTCTTCAAGATGATGCTGTTTGCATCACTCAAGTTCCAATCGAGGTTTGCTTTTATCACCTCAGAAAACCGCTGTGGGACACTCTCTCCCCCACTTCCTCCCTATCCTCGTTCCGATGTCTTTGCGCTCACCTCTTTGCGTAGTTTTTCGCTCTTCTTGCTCTGTTTCGATGTTCCCTTCGGTGTTTTAGTGGCCTCCTCTCCGCTTGCGATGCGTTTCTGCGAATTTGTCGATCCTTTAGGCCGACCCCGAGGTTTTTTCGTCAATGATGAATCGGTTAGCGAATCATTAATGCCAACTTCACCCGCTTCTTTCGTCTTATCAACTTTTTCTACTGGCGTTGACGCAGTAACTTCACCTAAACGGATGCAAATAGACCATGGACCATGCTACTGAATTTGCATTTTCCGGCCGGAGAGCCAGAACAGCGATATTTTATCCCTTCCTTCCCCTCCCCCTCCCAACAGACCTCCAATCGACTTCAAATGCCAAATGAACTGTCCTTTACTCAAAGTGGTATTCACGGCGGACAAGGGAAAGGGGGAAAGGGGGGACAAATTTCAGGAAAAGTGAAAATTCCCGTGGTTGGAAATTCAGAATATTTTTCAGATTGGAAAGAAAATTCAGTGATCTGCCCCTCTTTCTGACACTAATAATCAAGAAAAATGATAATTCCATCTATGGTGTTTGATTTAATGGAGTCAAAAGACATCTCTAACTGGATCGAAAAGAGAAAATTTGCATAACACAAGTAAACAAAGAAACCTGCTCCCTGGCATTTCGAATAGCTTGTTTCAGCTCAGAGATGTCGTCCGCAGACAGTAGACGATCCTCCTGTTCCCACCTTGAAATACTCTCCAGACCAACGCGACGTGCTTGCTGGAACGTCGATTGCAACTCTTCTTGCTGCTTCTCGATCTTAAAAAGTAATTTTCAGATACACCGCTATATCTTAACTCATCATCACTAATCGTACGGAGTTGTCTAGTAAAGATGAAGGAATTACCTCCCTACGAATCCGTCTCCTTTCAGCGTTACCTTGAATGCCTAGAAAATTGAAGCGGTGCAAAATGTGAGGAGGAAAGAAAACATATAAGGTGAAAATAATTAGGTCTTTCTTATTTTATTAACAAATAAATCCTTCCCCATATGTAACCAACCCTTTACGAGTGTAACGTCTAACGATACAATTACTGCTCACACATGAAAAACAAATGCAAAACCATGGTGACACTCAAACACATACGAGTGTATGTGTTCGAAGGGTGTTGTCCTAACATCCCAAGAAAATGGTTTTGAAACGGTATCGTACTGATTAAAAAATGCTCAGCGAATCAGTCCGGAAGAGTGCATGTAAACTGTGCTGCAATTAAGTCTACGAGAAACACTACAAACTATATAGAACCACCGCTAAGGAAATATGGCGCTGTCCTCAGAATGCGGAAATTCACTTCTAGCATGTCTTCAAGATGATGCTGTTTGCATCACTCAAGTTCCAATCGAGGTTTGCTTTTATCACCTCAGAAAACCGCTGTGGGACACTCTCTCCCCCACTTCCTCCCTATCCTCGTTCCGATGTCTTTGCGCTCACCTCTTTGCGTAGTTTTTCGCTCTTCTTGCTCTGTTTCGATGTTCCCTTCGGTGTTTTAGTGGCCTCCTCTCCGCTTGCGATGCGTTTCTGCGAATTTGTCGATCCTTTAGGCCGACCCCGAGGTTTTTTCGTCAATGATGAATCGGTTAGCGAATCATTAATGCCAACTTCACCCGCTTCTTTCGTCTTATCAACTTTTTCTACTGGCGTTGACGCAGTAACTTCACCTAAACGGATGCAAATAGACCATGGACCATGCTACTGAATTTGCATTTTCCGGCCGGAGAGCCAGAACAGCGATATTTTATCCCTTCCTTCCCCTCCCCCTCCCAACAGACCTCCAATCGACTCCCTTCGCATCTTATCACATTTTTTCTCACTCAAAAAGGGAATTCGATCACCCCGTTCTCCTTCCACCTTAATTTTTTCTATTTTTTTCCTATGCCTGGAAGATCCTGACAACTCAAAGAAAATGTTTTCCTCTTGACTGGATCAAAAACTTTCACTCTTGTTGGAATAATTATCCATTTTAGCCAATTACATCTGCTCCTGCTGTAAACCTTAAGAATATTTAAAACGTTTACTCTAAAAGACGACATAATGCAAAATAAGTTTGTGCTTGTGTGTGCGAAGAAGGAAGGGGGAGAAAGAGGGAGGAGGCCTGACACAATATGCTCGTTGATGGCTCCCCATTGGTTCGATAAACTGCCAACATATTGCAGAAATTTATATTCAACATGGACTGACCGTTCGTGCAAATCCCCCATTCGAGAATCGTCTTCCTAAAACTCAGCCAGTAGAAACGCAGTTCGACTGGAAACAAAAACATTTATATTTTCTACTCACATAAAGGGGAACAACTTCCTCTGATGTCGATGAACTCAACTGAAATCCGGTAAAAATGGTTCCCAAGTTGAAATTACCCGACCGGTAGACGCGAGAGAGACACAGTGAAATTAAAACGTTTACTCTAAAAGACGACATAATGCAAAATAAGTTTGTGCTTGTGTGTGTGCGAAGAAGGAAGGGGGAGGAAGAGGGAGGAGGCCTGACACAATATGCTCGTTGATGGCTCCCCATTGGTTCGATAAACTGCCAACATATTGCAGAAATTTATATTCAACATGGACTGACCGTTCGTGCAAATCCCCCATTCGAGAATCGTCTTCCTAAAACTCAGCCAGTAGAAACGCAGTTCGACTGGAAACAAAAACATTTATATTTTCTACTCACATAAAGGGGAACAACTTCCTCTGATGTCGATGAACTCAACTGAAATCCGGTAAAAATGGTTCCCAAGTTGAAATTACCCGACCGGTAGACGCGAGAGAGACACAGTGAAACAATGGTGCACGCTGACACAATGCCAGCAAGATGCGCTTTTTAAATGTGAATTTTCCGAAGCGTGTAAAAACCAAGAAAGAAAAGCAAATAAAGCGACGGCAGCATTCATGAAAGAGAACGAAAAAGTTGCTAACCGTCAACCTTACGTGGCATTCGAGGTGTTCCTTTAGGAGGACCACGAGCCATTAAAGGCGTATGCGGGAATATCGCCACAGGACCGCCAAATACATCATTCCACGACAAAGCCTCCAGCCCATATTCATCCAATAACGTTTTCTAAATTTTAAGGAAAAAAACATCACTGAATCGCCAAAACGAATTTCAAATTATGAAACCAATGAATTAAAGCATTGTAGAAAAAGGAAATAAACTTTAAAGGAAGATGGAAAAGAAAATAACGACTGAGAACGATTTGAGTACGACTGAAGACGGAAACTGTTGCAGTCTCAATTATACTCGATATGCACGGGTACATCGATTATTTGAAGTACCCATGCGTTTCGAGTATGATTCGAAGGCCATGCATGCAATGCGCCGACAAATAATGCCAACGAACGATGAAGTGGAGTGCGCACGTAAATAAGGCAACACAAAGCTTTTGCACAGATTTGTCTTATATAAAGCACGAATAGTAATTCGATTAGAATCCGATAGTATTACCGTTGACGAGCACCACTTCAGCAACAATGCATCCCGTTCATTTCACACCTTTCTGACAATACCATAAAGTGCCAAATTGCAGAAATCCATCAAATTCATTACTGCGTAACTATTACTGGATTTCATAAGCAGTAACACCACTACACATTGCCGACAATGGAATATAACAGCGCAAAATGGAATATGCGAGACTCAATACTGCGTATCGCAATTTCGTAGACTCTTCATTCTACCATTAGGATGTCTAACTATTTGAAAAGTTAGAAATTCAAAGTAAAGCGCTTACTTTTACTGTGAGACGTTCCGAATTCGGTTGGCAAGAATTTTTCAGGAAAAGTTTCAATTTCGATCGTGATGAAACTGTTCTCGTTCGTCTGAAATGAAAAATACCCCAAGTTATATCACTATTGCCGATCTCTAAGACCGCTGATATGCACCAATTCGTTAGAAGAATTCACTCACATATGACATCAACAATGCCAATCTTCCCGATTTGGCTATAGTAACTACTTTCTTTTTGATGATCGATTAGCAACTTCTATTTTGTTTTTTGAGATTTTCACTCTCTTATTTTCCCCTATAAGCGATTTTCTCACAACTTCCAGCGGCCGACTGTGTCCTCATCTCGAGTTCATGATCTAATCGGCAAATTCTCTTTCTACCTAACAGAACGAGATGTGCGCAAGCTTGCCTGTATTTCAACTAACGGAAAAAAAGAAAGGACCAATCTTCGCCTGTCAGGCATTAAAAATGGATATACTAGCAGATCACCTAGCATATTTACCATGAAAATTTTTTCAAAGAAAAATCTGTTAATCATTTTCCGCCAAGAAAGTTCGCTGGAATCTCTGTCTAAGTTAATCATCAATCCAAATTACCGAATTCATTCTACCTCCTCATTTGCTAAGCAGACAACATACACTCAAATTGTTTCCCTTTCCCCTTCAATACAATCCTTTTCTCAAATTCAGTCCTTCGTTCCAAAAACGGGGAATTTATACCCTTTTTGTCCCCCGATACTGCTTTCTTTTAAACTAAGTCTCGCGCGCTAATTCATGCAAAAGAACGCTTGGTTCGTTTCGCGCAAGCTCTTTTGACACAAATTAATATCCAATTCACTGAGTGAAAACGCCACAGTCATCGGGCTATGCAATTGAGAGTATATGATAAACTGGACTGTTTACGCATTGTTTGATATTCGGTATTTCAAATTCTGCCATCTTATTCTCAACGAAGCCTTGAAGACATCACAGACCGCAGCATGTATGTTAAATTCATTACGAAAATGCAATGAACGTATGACATAAAACGAACGATAATTCGCTGAAGGTGACATTCTCGCGCACACCAGCGTCCTCCTCGGCACCCCCTTCGTCGATTATCTGCACTGTGTAAACGTAACTTTCCGCTGATCCCATGTGTAGTTCACCTCTCTTCGTGCTAAACGCCATCTCATCGACATACAAATATCTATTATGAAACCGATAATGAATTGAACGCTAGTGACGCATTGTTTCAATTGGTACTGCGTTTTAAAGAAAAAGCAATAAGATTAAACCCGACGTATCCAAGGTACGAACCGGAGGTATAAGGGGAAAAATTAGAATATTTGTAGGTTCAGCTGCGCAGACCGTACGGATTGGAGGTATATGTAACTGGAACATTCAAAAGAACCATATTAATTTGCATAATGCAGTGCACAATTCGTATATCATACTAATTCTAGAGCAGTTTGCATGATAGCGAGTTTGCTCAACCACATTCACATAAAACGAATGTCAGCTACCGGTTTACAACTTATCGCATTTGCATATGCAAATTTGTATCCATAAACAAAAACCTCCGAATTAACGTAATCCGAATTATGGAATTTACGCTGAATATCTTGAGGTATACAAAACAAATTCCGTCAACACAATTCTAAATATGCTCCGCACTGCATTATATACCACTCAAAAATCGTTTCAATGTCCAGCATTTCTGGTTCGCGCCACAGGCCAATTAATCTGCATAACCGATCTGAAGAACACTTTCAACAAGGTAAACAGTTTGATTGCACGAGAGGTTCAATTCAAGTGCCGAAAATATGCATGCACATGTGTTTTCTTTTACTTCCTATTCCAGTTCCAGATCTTTGAACTGTGCGTTTAGCTGTGCCAGAAGTGCGGTGCATCGTGGAGCCTTCAGCTTCTAATTTTGAAAAAAAAAAGCTTCCGACATAATATAAATATGGTGGTACCATGGTCAACTTTCATTTTGAACCAAAAGTGCGACACATTGCATCCCCCCCCCCCCCCCCCC
>JPKZ01002173.1:54858-65834 GCA_000803305.1 Toxocara canis
GTTTGCCCCCCCCCTTTGAAGTTCTCGAAGACAAGCATTTGGGATAAGAGTTCCCGTGAGGAGCGCATTTTCAGAGCATTAGATAGAAAGTAAAGTTTAGGAGAGCTGCGCGCTCTGCGACTTTTCAAATGAGGTCAGTTCACTTCAACAGAAATGATAATTCAGCTTTATGAAACAGTGACCTCGTACAATTTCTTCGGAACGGACGCTTCACAAAAAAGCAACTTCACCGACAAAGGCGCCCCGTATGACAAGGAAACAAATTTTGGAAAAAATGCTAGGAAATCGCTTCAAGATCGACGATTTCAAATGTACCAAATTCCGTCAACGAAAGATTCGACGGCACGTTTTTCCCAATTCCTAGAAAGCGCCTTCAGTTTAAGGAAATATAGTAAACTGTTGACAATCGGAATCCTGAACGTGAAACGAAGAGCACCGTCGACAATGGATTTCCATCATCGTGATAGCGGGATACACTACCTAAAAACATACGACCTCTTTAAAATATTTTGCTTAATCGGAACATATCGGCTTAATTCAATGCAAGTTGTTTTATTAAGTAATTCAATTTTTTTGCGAAGGCAACTTTTCCCTTTTGTGACTGCTAGAATCTTTTCTTCCCAACTCCCGTATCTGTACGCAAAGGTGCACCTTACTTAATCAATCCGTTTTGTTGGTTTGTAAAAAAACAAAAGACAAAACTCTTAACAATAAAATTTTGAAAAAAAGGAAATTCCTTCGATTAAAAAATATCGACGCAACAAATAATGATCTTAGCAGCCGAATTACTTGCTATATTTTAAATATGTCGGTGACGCTATCCCAAAACAAAATAAGGCATTGCTCTCGACTTCACTTCAATACATAAACGCCGTCAGAGATCAGCGTATAGAAAAAGGAGAGCAATCAAATCTGATTTATCTCTGCATCAACAACAACATAATAAACATCCAAAACAAGTATCAACAATAACAAACTGAAAAGCATAATAACTTTTTCAATTGCAGCGCGCATTTTAACTTCCACATTTACATAACTGTGCACACTATGGAAAGAAGTATATCGAATGAGGCAACTAAACACCACAGAAGTCAACACCGGAGAAGACAAACGGCCACCACCACCCCGCAATTTTGACATGACAACGATGATCCTCTCTTACCTTCTCCACCGCTCAGTCTAAAAAAAAAAGTTTAGGTCCTCATATCAGGTTGGGACAAGTATTCGAGAACTTGAGGGCAGTACTGCGCTTATTTTGCAATTTCTTTTAAATAGAACGCAAAACCTTTCAATTAATTGCCTGTAGTACAACACACATGCACAATTTTGAAAACGAATGCTATTTTAGGGTAGCAAGCACTCACATTCCCTCAAACGAACGGGCCCTCTCCTCTCATCCTCAAAACGTCAACGGTGCTCAAGCACTCCTCTACTTGTCTATCCCTGAAACACATCAAAAATCACATCTCTGACTATGCTCCTACCTAACGATCGGCTTCTAATCTCTCAACTTGCCAACTTATTTGCTGTCGAACTTTCAGCTGCCTCAATCCGCGATCCATCTTTCTACTTTCTTTGATTATTTAATTAACCTTTCCTTAAATTATTCTTTAAAATGATTGCGGCCTACCTCTAAATGAAACTGCAACTCCCGCACCCCTCACCCTTCCACCCTTATCTTTTCCCCAATTTGCAGGGACAGTAAGTCTAACAATTTGATAAAGACGAGTTATATCACAGTATTACAACCACAGACTCACAGATGAAGTGTAGTTGCCGCAAAGATTTGTAAGGTAACTTCCTAGAGTTAACGCAACCTCTTAAAAATTTTATAAGATGGAGCCAAACACGTCGTCATCCAAACGATCAACCAAAACCAAGAAAATTTTTTCAAAAACCAACCGTTTTAAGGAATTTCAGTGCACAAGAGCAAAGAAAAATATCGATTTTGCGAACTTATTTCTTCCCCCCTTATTCTTCTTCTTCTTCTACATTTTCCTCACTTTTCACATCACTTTTCTCTATTTATTCCGGTTCAGCTTCGGCGTCCGCTCGAAATCGCGCTGCATTCTGCGACTGTCCGTTTTCCAAACTGAGGCTTTGAGAACAGTAATCTCATCATCATGCTACGTTCAACATCACGTTGCGTTTGCTTGGCTGCCTACTAGCAACAATCGAATCAGTAACACATCAGCGGCAATTAGTGAATTGTTATTCTTATTCTTACCGCTCGGGCCTTCAGTGCGATGTCTCGATGGTACCGAGGCAATCGCACGCCGAGCACACCCATCCCTTTGGCTGTTGTAGCTAGTTGTTACGTCCCACCCGCCAGCTGGGCTGTCAGTGGCACGATGAGAAGCAGCCGGAAATCGAACCCAGGTCTCCCCGCATGCCAAGCGGGAGTTCTACCATTGAGCTACTGCCACCCCAATTAGTGAATGCGCCCTCAAATTCGACATCAAGATAAAACCGTACTATCGGACACCCGTCGCTCATAAGGAATGCCTCACAGTAATGAAAACATTCATCGAACAAGTGGATAACTAATCCGTCTGTGCCAGTTAAACGTTCACAAGTTTTTGCAAATGTAAAAATACGGCGAAGAGCGCATTATTCGTATCGCACGAACTCGCAATATTTCTTCACGGTTAAGAGGTGTAGCGCTCTAACGCATAATAGCGCTACATCATTTTCGCTAGAGTGCTGCGTATCGCCGATACAGCGCCCTTGTACATTACATCAAAGTGCATTTTGAATTCAACAAAAAACGCGAGTTTATAGGCCATGAAAGATACCCATAGCCGAATGATATTCTAACGGCGCCATAACTTGAGCACTTTATCCTTGCCGCCACTCACTACTCGCTCTCCATCCGGACTCCAGTCGACCGCATACACCTCATCGCCATGTCCCGGTAGATCCTCGCAAAGACCACGCTTACGCATATCCCATACCTTGGACATTATACATTACTAATGCATATTCAACACTCCCCAGCGAATGAAAAAAAAAAACGTTAGGCGCAATATGAACTTCCTATAATCAGCGTAGAACAATGGCCGACTTAACGACAACCCTGCTGACTTGATCGTCTTTAAAAAAAAAAAAAAGACTGCACGAATCTGAAAAAAAAAACTACTTCACCACTGGCAGTTACGAGCAACATATATGTAGCTGATGAAATTCGAATCCCAAACATATTCGAAGTCTGAATTAGCCGATGGCCAAATTGATTTGGAAACTGGCAAAGTATAACGACAGTCGTCTGCTTCGATAGGATCTATATTTTACACATATAAATTAAAATATATGCACATATGTATATATATGCATATATATATATATATATATATATATGTATATATGCATATATACGAGGTGAAAAACAGCATATATCACTGATGAAAATTCCACCTCTCAATTTTCGACTTTCGATTACAGCTTTCAGTTGCATCTAGGTGTGGTCCAACTTTTTTTTTCTTCGATTTTTTTTTCGTCTTTGCTCTCTTCTCGCTTTCTCTTCATAATAATTTCCTACGGAAAAGACAACATGCTCGAAACTAAAATTATTTTTTTTACAAAATATCATGGGCAAACATATGGCCTCCTAGTGTCCTCACTATTTAGGCACGGTTAACTGAACTAAACCAAAAAGACAATCAAAGAACTTCAGACATTATATAAAAGCTTATCCAGCCCCTCTCCTTCCCTTCTTCTCCTCACTTGGTTGCCACCTACATGTTTCTGTTCTTTTTCCTACTTTTCACACTTCGTTTTCGAACTGATTGCAGTCTCGTTCTTCGAAATTCGGTTGCGATTTGCAGCTAACAATTTGCGAAAAGCCCATCAACGAAATAAACGTTTGCAAATAACCAGAGAAGGAAATGATCTAATTGCAAAAGAATAAAGCTAACTCTTCAAAACCGATTGATTACCTTAAGTGTAGAATCGGCTGAACCAGAAACCAAAAGTCTACTATCGGCAGACCATGAGATCTGATAGACGGCTTGTACATGGCCACGAAGCGTGTCAATGAACGCACCCGTACGACCGCACCACAACTTTATTGATTTGTCGAACGACGCCGACGCTATGTAGCGTGCATCCGGAGAGAACATCACCTCAATCAAATCACATCTCAATAACTGACCTAATTCAAAACATTACCATCACGGTATCCAACTTCCATTCCAGAGATGTAACGCTTTCATTCCTGTATTATTCCTGCCACGAATAAAGCGGTGTTATTGTCAACAAACTCGGCATATTGATGTTTCGATAAAAACCTTACAGCACAAACCTGGTTAACAAGTTGTTGATGTCCAGTCATGCGTGCGATTGGCTTTTTTTCAGAACCTGGTCGCCATAAATAGAGCGTAAAATCGTCAGAGCCTGATGCGAGTATCTCTCCTTGAGCACCTTTTGCTTTTTCATAACGACACTCCGCTAATTTCCTACACTGCAAACAATCAACAACATTTAGCAGAGATCAAGTTGAATCGGAGTGTCTAAATCGTCCACCGACCACTGGCCACCGATCTCTTGTGCCGCCGCCCTCTTTACCCATAGTGTCGATGTCTAAATATACCCATGTTCGCTTGCTCTTTTGCCATTCCACTCGGAGTTTGCCTTACCGACTTCGCTATTTTCGTTTCTCCCCATTGTTAGAACATACAACCAAAGCAGATAAATGTATGAATTCAGAGTGTTTAACTCTGATCTATGCTTTGAAATAAGAGTGGACTTTAGCAAGGCGTTGATGTAAAAATGAACCCTGTTAATTCAATCTTTTCCTTTAATTTCAATACTTTGACGCCATTGATATTTTTTATTCTTCTTCAACATTCCGAGGTTACACTTTAAATAAGGTTAAAAAAATTGAAGAATGCTTTACGCACTTTAAGCGATTCATTTTGCTATATTCACCTATCCGGTCATACAAAAGTGTTCGATCCGCATTATTTTTACAACGCACTGACCAGATTAAGTATGATGCTCTGACTGCCGAAGACAGCATTGCTAAGCTTTTGAAATTTGTGAACAGCTGTGACAAGAGATTATCTACTTCTTTGCGCAATTTTCTTTTTCACCAATATGCCACACTGCCCACTTTCCGTCTCTTCCGATCACTGCCTGTCCCTCTAGCGTCTCTTCAGTTTATCCTCAGCGCTTCCATTTTCTACAGGTGTACTGGTATAAAATTACTGTCACGTCAAACAGCAACCATCGTTTCATATCGCTATGCAATTTTTCCTATGCATTGTGGCTGTCTGTGGAGATATTTCTTTTTGTGCAGCAGATAAACATGCGAATTCAGCAAAATGAGTCCTTTCTTAGGAGCTGCAGTAGTACAAACCTCGTCGATGTCTTCAGGGGCGATACATGCGTTTTTGGGATCGAAGCAGCTCGTTCGTAGGGCGTATTCCACGTTCAACGCCAATGTGTTCACCCAATGTGCATGCCCGCTAAGTGTCCGACACAAAACGCCATCCTCAGCACGCCAAACTTTCACTGTACGGTCCTAAAATCAAATACACTAATATAATGCATTTCAGTTTATCTTACCTTACCTACTGATATGCTGGTATGACATACTGATATAGTGATACGAAATATTGATCTAATATGATTGTAATATGATTGATATATTGATCTATTACCATGACATATTAAAGCACATCAACACATCTTTAATCACCGTCGATTATTTGTTGACAATTTGCTAATGCGACAATTGATATAAACTGCTTATCATAGGTATAACGCTGAGTTAAATCCTCATCATTTTCCTTGGAGGTTCTAACTGCCAATGTGTTCCGACGTCTTCTATATAAGCGCAATAATGTTTCGAGCTCAGATGCTCAAAATGCGCTCATTATTCACTTTTGTGATGAGAACTTTTACCTATCGCGTGGATTCCACTAGTTCAGGGTTCCCATTAGTTCATTATTGTCAGCCAGTTGAACGATCTAATAAATTCGATTAACTTCTAGATGAAAACCTCCACTTCTACGAATCTCTTTTCGAAGGTATATGGGAGCTCAGTGTTTCGGTAAATCTAAAAGTTTGTGTTACTAGTCCAGTCGGTTCAGTCTGACGCACCTAAGTGTCGTCGTAATCGGTGGAAGGAGAAATGTTGTGTTGTGCTCTATATGCAGCAACGTCTGAGACGAAAATATAATCTGGATGCCGAAGCCGTCTTATAAACTAGTGTTCAACATTACCTCAAATAAAGCACCCAGAAGCTATAAAACCCGTAATTAGAGAAGAGGAGGGGCATTCGTATTATAGGCCTTCCTTCAATTTCATATGGCATGTTGTGAACTCTTCCGATAAACTGCTCCATTTGATGCACTCATGTCATTTCACTGCTTCAACGAAACACACGCCGAAAAGAAGTTAAGGAGCAAATGTTCAACTTATTCTACAAATCAACAGGCTCACTGCGTCTGCGAGATTTGCCGATTATATCAGGGGGATGGATCGCTCAGCGGTCCCGATACTCGCATAAACCATTCACTCTGGAACCGATTATTTAGTGATCGGTGGCCGATAACCGAAAAATGCCGCCCCATACAGTCTATAGCATTCAGAACAGCTTATCAATCTTCGCTCATTTTTTACATGAAAAAAAATGCTTGTCAAGAAAAGAACCTGTGATCCGGAATAGATGAGTCCTTCGCCACCCCAACGAATGCTAGTCACGGATGCAGTATGACCTGTTAGTGCTCTCAAAACTACGTAGTTTACTGTATCCCAAATCCTTATTGTGGCGTCCTTCCCTGCACTCGCCAGAAATCTGCAAAAATCAATCTGGACCCCTACTCAAGCTGCAGAAGCAATCATTTCATCGATCATAGAAACACGGCAAGCACATTTCGTCTTGAATATTATAGATCACAGACAATATTATATGCTAGAATATTGTCCCTTAACAATGATTAATTACATGACACAAACTGACCGCTTAACAAAAGCTCTTCCCAGGCTTATTTCAATGCCAGCAAGTACCGCTGACACTTATAACCGTATACTTCGGTCTATTTTAAAGCAACTTCTCAAGCTGTGAAAAAAAAAGACAAAAACCATTCTAGTCTTCCCTCTAAGATTTCTTAAAACTTTCAGTTTTCTTTCCAATATTCAGCATTTTTGTGCGCTTAAATAAATTTGTATTTGTTCTGGCCTATTATAGCCACCTTATCCGTCTGACATTTTCTCGATCTGTCCAACGTTTTCAGTTTGGCAGTACGGAAGTTGTGCTTACGAAACTCAGAACACAAAGAGTGTCCTAAGATAACGTTCTGCACAAATCCTCATAACAATAAATATACTTCCGATGAAGATGCAAATTTAAAAAGATCCGCAAAATTGCGATAAGTTCCAAGGAATTTCAGAACCCGACGAGCTGACGGATAAACGCAAAACAGTAGAAATTTATCGATGAAACGACGGGTTCAACAAAAAACGTTAACATCACATCACACACATCTCCTACGAAGCTAAAAGTGTCTCAACTTCAAAAGAACGTGAAGTTAGAATAATATAATTATCACCATCAATTTCCGGCGGAACTTACCTCGACGTGGGGTCCCGATGAAATGGCTGCCACGCGAGTTGGTTAATCCATTGTTTGTGACCAGTCAGCTTTTTCCCGATCTGTGTACCAGTTTGTGCATTCCATAAGCATATCTGCAATAAGCCTTTTGAAATATAAACAGTGATTTAAAAACGTTTTTGCTCTGCCCGCGTTTTTGAAGAAATGAAGTACGGTTGGGGGAGTGAATCAAAGGAGAGTTTATTTGCAAAAGAAAATCCTACAAAAGATTTCCACCATAACTGCCAAAACTTGACCTTTCACGGCGGATTTGCTTGCTGAGATTATGCCGGCAATGAATAACGATCTAATAAGCTTACGCCCGACGGCATGATCTCGCCATCGATCCGAATCTACCATTTCCATGTACGTGAACATTAATATTGCTCTGCGCCTCACGCTGTACTTATGCAACGCATATGATCAAGAAGTAAAACACTTCCATCCTGCGAGCACCCTCATTACGCGGCGCGCTATCGCTCAATACTTCGAAAATTTGCACCTACAACATTAATGATACAGCAGATAAATAAAACGCATCACATCTGTGGCAGCAAACGTTAGCGAACCTCCCTACCTTCACATGAATAAGCTTATCTTCATCATGAGCGTTATGATAAGCTTCTTCAAAACTGACTGCATAATCATGTAACCACTAGCATGCATCGTCCTCCGAAAATGGTTAAAGTTTTATAACCTATGGACCCAGACTTATAAGATGGTGCTGTAAAGTCTATACGGCAAACAAAGCGAATGCGAATGCTAACATGTCCGTTTTTGCAAGCAGATGCAAGCTTCTTAGCGTCAGGTGACCATGCGATGCACAAAACCCAACTGGTATGTGCTTTACTTGTCCTTAACGGCAACTCTGTGTCCACGTCCCAAAATCGAACCGTACAGTCACCTGAACCGCTCGCTAAACCTCTAAAATAAGATATTATGCGCACAACAATAGTTTAATTTCACCAGCATTACTATGAAATGCAAAGAAATAAGGAACACTTTAGTTCATGCATTCCTTTAAGGAGTGATAACATATTTTGGAGAAGCGAAAAGTATGCTGTGTGAATTTAGAAATCTTGGATAACACCGTCCACTGCAAAGAAAACTAAAACCTATCAGATTTCTGAACTGGTAGCCAAACAAAAGGTTTCTGTTATATTGCTTCTCTCCTTCTCTCGAACATTACAAAAGTTTTCCTAAACCATTCCTTGGTTTAAAAAAACCACTGTTAACTATTTTTAAATATTATCAGTTTTTTAATCAGTTAACGGCTTTCAAAAAATTCTAAAAACTATCAGCTGTCTCTCGGTTACAAAAAAGGTGCATCTATGCAAGCCTTTAACAACTTGCTTGAGAAAAGAGTTAATAAAAAGTAAAGATAAAAAGTAAAGTAAATGAGAAAATAGATCACCTGCCATCAGGACTAAACTGCACACTAATAACAGGTTCTCCATGTCCTGGTAGTGACGAAGTACATCGCGTTACTGGCTGAACGCGGAATAATGCCTCCGGATAATAAACCAACTCAATATTCTATAAAAATAACTTTCAGATGCCTTTAAAAAAAACAACAAAAGCAAACCTATAGCTATTCCTCAGCTTTCATTCCTGGCCAATGGTGTTTCCTTAATAAATATAGAACTTTATAAAATGCTGAGTGCCATGATAGTGGGCGGGATAAAGCATAACCAGTGCTGTGAAACGTTTCCGGTGTTATGTGGCAGCGTAAGAACTACACATGTAACTGCTGAAGCATAAACGCAAAAAAAAGACCGAGAATAACATTAAACTAAACGCATGGAAAACAAATAAAACGAAACAATAAAGCTGTCAAACCTGGCGCACTTGTTTCAGCAACGATCAAACACATTTCTACGGCTTGCGAAAAATACAATTTAAAAGTGTCATATTCCTTAGTTCTTGCCAGTGAGAATCGGGTGGATGGTGCAGACAAAAGTATGCTCACTAGAGGAGTCGCCCACAGTACGCACAAGGAGTGACGCTCAGAGCGAGACTTTAGCGTTAACTTGAAAGCAGTTAACGGAATGAAGTAGAACCATAAACAAACGCGCTCTTCCCTTACGCTTGCTGGTGACTGTGTTTCGTATAGAGATGCTACAAACGCCGAACATGGGAAGTCGAATGTTAAGAGAATGACCAAAAAAGGAGCCATAGGCGATTTGAAGCTTGCCGAAATGATGCCGGAAAAAAATTATTTAAAAGCACCATCTAAAACGTTTCTTGGGGCTTAGTTATTTCCCGTTTTAGAAGGGCAAGCTAGTTCTTTCTGCGGGCACATTTAGAAACAATAACATATCAAAGCTCGAAGTTCCTTAACAAAATTCGCTCTACTGCGCGAATAATGATAGGCGAATCGCGGATACCACAACAACACCGATACGCTTACACTATTCACGGTAAGCTAGTACAAATTTTCCACCCCCGCCAGCTGGTAATTGAAGAGAAGTGAGGAAATAGTGAACTTTGAAGTTTTAAGGATGGTACAATTTTACGTGAAAAAAAAACAAATAAGTGGAGAACAAACGCAGAGTGGCTGCATTTATTCGAAAAAAAAAGTAACAAATAACGGAATGTGCAGCAGATTTCCGTATGTACGGGAATATAAGTAACAATGTAGCTTAACTGCTTGACAGTGAACTTCTCAAAATTTTTGCGAATAAACTGAATGAGAGTTGATTCAATAACTGAATTGAGGTCACCAAAAATGGGTCCATTTTTGCCTGTGACCCTCGTACACTGGCAGCTATGCCCACTTCAACATTTAGCAGCCTTTTTCCTCCTCCCGTTTCCGTCTCGACACAAGAAGAGAAAGGCGCAAATGTCCAGGTGTTCGGATGAGATATGCTCACCGCTGAAAAATAAAGCCTTTTTTTAAAAAAGCACGACCTAACCTTTTCAGCATTGAGCTTGTCCTGTGGCACTGAGTCGGCAATCGACTGTACGATTTCTACGCCATTTTTTAATCGAAACGATATGGGGATCGGATCGTCACTACTGCCCAATAGTTTGTTGCATAGCACCTGCAAAACATTCGTTATTTGTTGAAAAAAATTTCAGGTGTTTGAATTTTATGTAAAAGAATATAATGTTTCATATATTTCATGTGAGATTTACATAAGTATAAACATGTATATATATGTACATATATGTATGTATATATATATGTATATATACAAATGCATATATATGCACATGTACCTGTATATATACATTCATATCATTCATATATACATGTACGTGTACATATGTGTGCATATATATACATAAATATATGTACTTGTATATATATGTCCTTTTTCGTTGTCTCCTAATTATCATTTTTCGCTACATTCTCTGGTATATATATATATATATATAT
>JPKZ01002173.1:116539-133913 GCA_000803305.1 Toxocara canis
ATATATATATATGTATATATATATACATATATGTATGTATATATATGTATATATATATATATGTAACTGAATACAGTACTGGTTATAATAAGGATTCGTAAATGAGTAGAACGGATTTTTTCGAAAACGATTGCGCTGGCGCGTTGTGTTTGTTTTACGCTTCATATGTTTTTTTCTAACTTCTTTCAGTGCGACTGCTAAGAGAGGAAAGTAAATGTCAGGAAGGAAAAAAAGCGACAACCTAAAAAGCAGCACTCATTAAGCAGTCATTGTTCGTTAGTCGGTGTATACATAAATGGTTTTTCATCGCGCCCGTCTAAAAGTCACTTCAGGTGATTTAAGCAAGCCTCGAGTCGTAGCAAATATTTACCTTCATTACGAGCGTCTCAAATAAACGCTGAATGCATTCGCTATTCGAAATGGTGTTAATATTTCTTATGACTGTCAACTTTGATCTTTTTGAAAGAGCTCAACTGTTACAGTTTTGCTCACCTCTCGTAACATTTGCAGCTTTTTACTTTTAAGATTATTTTTGCTTTATATATATATATACATATATATATACACTACCTTATATGTTTTTTCAATAATGAGGGTCTTAACTTCGTCACAGAATTCTGATGGGAGGGGAAGGAGAAGTAAATATTTTGTCTTAGCCGATTATTCACGAGAAGCATTTATAAAGGTAGATGTACTTATCACTGAAATCGAAAAGTTGAGGATTTTACGGTGCCACCGGTAACCTCTTTTGAGGGGTTACAGTTTCAGTCCAGTGTATTTAATAAATACATTTTTAATGACATGTGATGGCTAAGTGGATGTCCCCTTCAAAGGTGTATTTGTGTACCTTATGCATACCTTATCGCTTCCATGGTTTGCTAGCAAAATCCTCATGGTCTCTCGAGGCATACCATACATGTTGTTCCCGAATATCAACTATTTTCGATGCTCACAAGCATGCTTGAAGGGGGCGCTTATTTGCGAGGCTGAAGCGCGAGGCTTGTGCCGTCGTCAAAAAATTAAAATGAAATGCGCTTTGACGTATTCGCTGAAGGATTTCATCGTCGTTGACCGCAGAATTGTTAGCCGCAACGAAATACGTGCATTTTATGGTCGACCGTTTTCGTGACTTGTGCGACTTGTGAAGTGTTGTTGATGTCATTTCGATGCGCGCCCACTTTGTGCTGCTTCTGCTGCGTTCGATGCTTTATGAGAGTTCGAACGTCACAGTGCCCGAGAAAGAAACAAAAAAGTGTGCAAAGATCTTCGGCCGATGAGGACGAGCTATACGCATAGAGAGATGCGATAAGAAATAGGCCGAATACACACTAGGCCAGTCACGTTCAGTCATCTTGTGTTTTGTGCATTGGCCATTCGACCACATCCGTCGTCCCTCTCCGCCTCACTTCAGTGCTTCTTGGCTGCTTAGCGAGCAAGTTGCTTCCTCACTTCAACATCAACGCTGATAGGTTTGGTTGAAAAACGGAGTTCGTTTGTGTTTGCTTCATCGAAGTGAAGAAGCGAAATGCCATCGGGCAGATACGATATTTCTGAGGAAACGAAAGCTCTACAAGAGAAGCCTGAACCGGATACAAGACTTCATGTAGGTGTCTTCTCTGTTCTTTTAATTGGCTAAAAATGATGAGGACAAAAGCGTAAGATAAAGATACCGATAAGAAGCAGAAAGATTTTCATTATAGTTGAACGCTTCGTAGAAATTCTCGTATTAGACACTATTATCTATAGTTAAAACTGAATTTGTTTGCTTTCTCTTTTTTTCTTACTTCCGTTTATTTGCTCGTATAATAATTTAAAAAACGTGTTATTTATAATAAAAAACGTGTTATTTATAATATAAACGTGTTATTTATAATATAAACGTTATTTATAATAAAAAAGCGTGTTATTTATAATATAAACCGAGCATGCCGCATTGTTTAAGACTGATGTTGACCATGTTTAAGAAGATTCGTAAATGGTTTGCTTGGAAATGCAGTACAGTGAGTGTCTTCAACTAATGATAGTTCTTCATTAAATGCTGCAGAGGTTTTTTTTGTTTTGTTTTTTTTGTAAGCGTCGATCAGAGTAAAGACGATTTTTTTTCATTCCCAATGCTTTGAGAAAAATATTATGAATGGGAATCGGAAATACTGCAACATCTCTTTAGGTTATATATTTGAATTTGTACAAAAAACCAAAATAATAAATAACATCTACAGGATGGAATAGAAATAGCGAATTGTGGCCGAAGAATATAGCATTTCAGTTGTTGTCGTCAGGTCCTTTGAAAGCAGTTGTTAGATATGTAATAGTTAGTAGAAGACTGGAGGGAGTCATTTTTTTGACAAGTTAAAGTTGTTTAAGATGCAAAGCTCCGACAGAGGTACTGCAAAAGAAGGAGGAAGCGGAGGAAGAGGAGGAGAGGGAGGAGGAGGAGGAGGTTGAGGAGAGGGGGGAGGGTTTCCAAATGGCAGTTTCAGTAATTTCTGTCTAACCAGCCAAATTACGTTAAACAAACATATCTTATTATTAGTTGTTTCATTTTTTTGTGTGTGTGCATGCTATGTATTGGTATCTGCTATTAAATATGGTGATGTTATCATATGAGCGATTAGAGTCTCTTTTACAGAAGTTTTTATTGAGTTTGAATATTCCATAGAACAAGTGCTGTTTATAACTTCTCCACCTAATCGGTCCGAAGACAATAAACCATACGCCATTGTAGTGAATTCTTCTTTTCATTGACAATCTTATCTCATTTGAGTCTTATCAATACGTTTCAACTTTAAGCATCTTAAAAAGTTTTGAAAGAAAATAGAATCCATTCGTCGAATAGGGGGTACACTACTTCGTTCTCACAACCAGTTGTTTCGAATAGTTTTATTTAGTCGTCTACCCATCGGCGGACTATCATTATTTTAATTTCCCAAAAATTTCACCCGAAATCTGTTTTTCATAATATAGCAGTTGTTCAGCGCCAATATAGTCATCTTTGTACAAGGTTTGGGTCGTGTCTGAAATCGTCGCACACTGTTTTGCTGCTATATTATTTTCAAGGCAATTACTTCAATATTCAAGAAGTTAAGATTTAGCTGTGTGTACTGCGAGTCCACGAATTTGCGCCCCGCGGCACGAAAATAATTCCATTCGGTCGTTCAGCCGGCATAGGACAAAGTATAAAGTAGGAGTATTTAAACGAGAAAGCACGACCTTTAGAGGTATAGTGGGTCCTAGGCTATTAAGGTTAACGAACGATAGGCGTTACACCTTTTGGACAAACCTTAGCAACTTGTACAACAAATTTATAGAGAAGCTCGGCTCTTTGAGTGTGGTTAATTTTGTAGAGTACACCGACTGTAGCATTTCCTCTGTTCAGAGAGTGACTTAGCTTGACCTGCTAACTGTATTAAAGGGGGAGGAGGGGGGAGGGTGCTGAATTAAAGGGTTTGAGGTATTAAAATAGTTTGAGGCAAGCTACAACTATCATATATTGAAACCCCCAGCTTGGATATGCAATTTGAGATTACAAGAAGAATGAATAAAGTTTTAAATTAAAAATAAAAATCATAAACGAACTCACCGTCACCTCAGTTTTTTATCTGCATGCAATCTTAGCTGAATCTGCGCTCCGATTTACCACTATCGTTTTCCTTTGCATCTCCCCCTCTATCACGCCTGCTCTCCATCTTCCTCTATTTCCCCCGTCTCAACCCTACTGTCGCACTTCCCTATCTCGTTTCGAGATTGAGAGGGAGCTTTTTAAGCTCGTCTGTGACTAAAGTTATGTTCAAACAATCAGTCTTGGTTGTAAGAGTCAAATGCTAACGGTGTAAGCTGCTTAGCTTAGAGAGCTAAATAGCTATTAATTGTATATTGTAAAGGAAATTTTGAAAGATTGTTGAAGTGTTATCTCGAGGGTTACACCTGTTTTGTGAATGAACGGCGATTTGTCGTCGTTTCACATTTTATGTATTCTTCATTTAACGCTGTACACTCTTTTTTCCCCGCATCTTTTTGAGCCAAAAATTTTCGCCCATCGCATCCCTCTTTCATTGCTTTTGTTCTTCGTAAATCAGCTTCTTTTTTTTTTTAAATTTTTTCGAATAGGTTTTTTGCAAGATACTGACAGGAGCGCTCAATTATGACTTTTTGCGACTAATGACATCGTTTATTTTGAAGGACTTTGTGAAATTTAACTTCGAATTGCTTGAGGTTACACTGCTGAAATTCGTAGATACTCGAAAGTTTAAAAACAGTTTTTCTTGTGTGGGGAGGGGGTTGAGGAGAGGGGGGAGGGTTTCCAAATTTCTTGTGTGAGGAGAGTCTCTTTTACAGAAGTTTTTATTGAGTTTGAATATTCCGTAGAACAAGTGCTGTTTATAACTTCTCCACCTAATCGGTCCGAAGACAATAAAGCATACGCCGTTGTAGTGAATTCTTCTTTTCATTGACAATCTTATCTCATTTGAGTCTTATCAATACGTTTCAACTTTAAGCATCTTAAATTGTCATATAGATCTTTAGTCCTCGTAAGGGTTGATTCTGTTTGCATTCGCTCACTCAATTAAGCTGTCATTTGTTTCTCATCATGCATAAGCTAGCTCCTTTTATCGATCTCTTTCATTCAATTATTTTTATCTCTCATGAAGGTTTTCTCTCCTTCCCCATCCTCCGCATCCATGTCAACTGCGCAATATGTTTACTTTGCATTTTATGTAACGGAGAGAAAAAAAAATCACAATCGGAAAGACAACTTTTCGTATGGATCTCTTAACGTATAGCGGCCATCCATCATCTGCTTTTTCGTTCTTCCGGTCCTCACCGTTCAAATCTCGGCGTGTCCTTTCGTTTGCTCGATTAGTCCCGGCGTTCCTTTGCTAGTGATAATACTGATTAGTGATAGACGGTGCACAACTATTGCAGCACAATATTTAATCTTTCAGAGATATGTGGTGATTGTTTACGAAATAGTGGCAGCGATCGGCTCAAATTTAACAGCTTCATATCGCGCCCAGCTGTTCAGTGTATGGTTGATATTTAAGACAGCTTTGCAGCATTCGGTGAAGTGCTTGAACTTTGCGAAGTGTCAGTGCGTCAGTGGGGAATATGAACCTCCTTTTTTTGTTTACCTCGCAGCTGTCCAGCACACCTTCGTTATTCTCATCTTATATTGCTGTGATTTAGTTTTCTTTCCAGAAAGCATTCTCAGTTTCTTTTCGATGAACTGATATTTATTATGGAAAAGATAGGCTAGAGTTTTGTACTGGAGTAAGTTTATTGCAGACGGATTTGGTTGATAAACAGGTTGATTAATTTTTCTGAATGATTTTATGTGACCGTTTGTAGCACCCAGGGAGACGCTGGAGTAGTGCAGAGAAACTTGAAAGTATTGCATTCATCAAAATCACTTGTCTTGATTCGTCTAACCTAGGAGTCTTCAGCATAAGGTAATTTCAAACCTTAAAGGTGAGGGAGGGGATGGGGCTATCCGACTCGTTCCGATAACTTGAGTAGGTAAATTTCGACAACAGATAGTGGGGGAGGTGCTTGACAGCTTATGCGGAAGAGTTTATGGATTCATTACTCTATTAAATTCGTGGATCCTGGAATCGAAAGAGGCGAAGATCAGCCGACTCTAATTGCATACTTCTGAGATCTGGAATCCGAGGTAAAGTGAAACCGCAGCAAGAAAAAAGTACGGAGAATGGATTTCAGATGAAACGTTGCAGTCTTTTAGAGTGCCATACTCCATGTTTCATGTGTTGTTTAGAACGGTTGGCAGAATTCCCGTTTGTTATTGTTGTTGTTGCCTTGTTTTTTTTGCAAGCAATAAGCTACTTTTGTAATCTATAATGCGAGCAAATTTTGATTTCATTTTTATTTATATATATAATGTTATAATTTTTTAGGGTGGTTATACTCCGGCACTTCTTTTGGCTGTATTCGCATCGACCATTGGCGGTTCATTCCAGTTCGGCTATCACATCGGCTGTATCAACGTTCCTCAACAGGTTAGCATTGATTAATCAACACTGCATAATGACAGTTCCCTTGTTGAGTTGTCTCTTCCTGTTCTAATAATTAGGCAGTTTAGAAGTGCCGAGAAAAGTCCATCCATCACTCTTGGGAGGGCCATCAGCCGTTGAATGCATTCCCGGTTGAAGTTCGAGAGAATAAGGCAACTAGGCGTCTTAGGGTGATATATTCATAGTCGTTGTCGTCGTCGAATGCAACGTTCTGCCTGCTCTGAGTGGATCATTGTGGACCGACCCGCAGTTACTATGGTCTGTGTTGCACGATGGACGAGGAAATGGTTACCGGCATATGACAGGATCACCACTCGCCACTTTTATTTTAAGGAATGACGACCTGATGCATCACCAAGGTTGCCTCCCATTGGATGTGTCTGAATGCAGCTGATGTTGTCCGAATGGTTTCGGTCGGGTTTATCCAATAAAAGCTCGAAATTTTTAAGTATCTCTTAATTGCAATTCTCGAGAGTAAATTTTTTTTGCGCTGATTAAGATGACTTGCTTGCCAGCTGGATGAATTTGCTTTTGTCAGAAATCGATATGTACACATTAGCATGCGGTGGTTGTTGTAATCTTTCTTCGTGCATATCTTTTAATTAGAGTTAATTAGAGTTTGTTGGTTGATTGTCCTTCGGAACAGGAACGGAACGGTTTTTATGAGGAAGTTTGCATGTATTCTGTCATGTTAGACTGTGCAGCAAGTTAAAGTGTCAATCTGTTGAGAGCGGTAATCGTCGTGAAGCGTTGTTCTCTTTCTTTATCTTGCCCCTCCCATCATGTTACGTCAGTAGGTCTATGAATTTATAATGGTTTCACTTAAACTTAGACATTTAATTACCTCTATTTTGAGATTTTTTAGCATTTGTGAGTTATGAGCAAAAAGTGACAAATGATCTAATCATAGATAATGATAATATGCTCGTTCGGTCCTCGGCGATTTGCGATGGAAGTGTGACTCTGGATTGGTATAAAGATAGTCGGGAGTTCAAAGAATGAAATTGGGATTTTATTTAAAGGCTGGATTTCTCTTTCGGCATTTAAGGAACTAATTATCCCATAATATCAGCGGTCAGTGGCACTATGTTGAAAAACAAAAAAACGATGACATATTTTTCTCTTTGTGGGAATAAAGAGCGTGAGACTTCAGAAGAGAAATTTTTCATGAAAGTGGGCAGTGAGGGGCAATTAAAAAAATGGATAATAGCGTTTTTATGGGGAGGAAGTTTAAGTTTTTCGTCCTTATGACGTTTCGATTGTGAACCCAACTTGGCACAGTGATCGATAAATCGTGCTTCCAGGTGATAAAGGAGTGGTACGTTGACTCTCACGAACATCTCTTTGGCAATCGTCCAACTATCGAGGATATCGCTAAAGTTCAATGGTGGGGCTTCACTGTTGATATTCTCTCTTTTTTTTTTTGCTTTTTTTCGAGCATTTATAGCAATAAGAATTCTTCTTTTATCAGTGTTCATCAAACAGCAGTAGTGATTTAAACAGTTTCCCGAGCTTCTGAAAGTCATATTAATAGAGGCTTTATAATTAAGTGTTAAGTGGAATATTCTGTGAAAAAAAAGACTAAATAAATAAGCTAGGAGTAAGTAAAAGCAGTTAATCAATGTGGCCTTGAGCCATAGCTATTATTCTTTAGGTATGGTTCAGAACAGAGTCACGCCATCATTATTGTAAAGAGATAGAAGGGGAAAAGTACAAGGAGCATAGAACGGGACAAATGGATAGTAGCATAGGTGGCAGAAGCTTGCTACGGACGATATGAGGTCGAGATGCGCGTTCGTCGTTCTCACGTATGCTTCTTTTCGCATTTTACGTAAATCTTCCCGTGAAAATATCGAAAATTAAATTAGAGTGTATATTTAAGGAGCATCACGGTGGGTCTATTTGCGGTTGGAGGCATGATCGGTGGCTTACTATCGGGTTGGGTGGCCGATCGTTTGGGTCGCAAAGGAGCGATGTTCGCGAACAACGTATTGGCTGTGGTGGCCGCAATTTTCATGGCTTCCGCTCGTTATGTCAACATATACCCGTTGGTTATGGTCGGTCGTATTATCATCGGTGTAAACTGCGGTAAGTTTTCAAATCTTATTAAGAAGACTTTTTTTGACAATTTGCCATGGTAAAGTAGAAATGTGGAAATTGTAACTCGAAATTTATCCATGCTCAAATAGAGCGAAAGAGGAGGAAGACGAGAAGATGGTGAAAAAAGAAAACGGAGTCGGGAGTCGATGCAGCTAAAAGCTGGAGCCGTAGATGGATTCGGAAATGAGGTGGTGATAATCTCGTTTATGGTGATAATCATGAAATTATAAAGGATCCTATTGTATTCAGTCTTCAACCATACTTATTGGAGGTATATTCTGGGCTCGCTGTAAGGTTCTTCCTGAATTATTTGTGTGCGCCGGGTGTGTTGGAAAAGAATTGTTTTTGGCCAATTTGATATCTCATTCTCAAATTTCAGGCATTAGCTCGGGTCTCGTTCCGATGTATTTGACGGAAATATCGCCTGTAAATTTACGTGGTGCAATCGGCAGTGTTAATCAACTTCTCGTTACTATCGCGATTCTTTTTTCGCAAATTATTGGCCTCCCACAACTGTTGGGTACTCGCGAGCTTTGGCCACTGGTTTTCGGTGAGACAGTTTTGTGCCTTAGAAGAGGACTCACTTTGACCGTATTATCATGGATGGAGAGAAGCCAGAATGTCTGAAGGATGACGCAACGGAGGGAGAGGTCGTTTTGAAATCTGCGACGACGAGGCATTTTATATTGAGCGTTCCATAAACCCGCGTATCTGGGCCCTACCCCTTCATTGTTCCTCCCTTCTCAAATTCGACCATTTCTTCTTCAGCTGGAGTTTAGCATTCTTTTCGTCCCCTCCCTCCCTCATCATCCTTCCCCCTTTCCTCCAAATTTAGTCCTCTCTCCAGACTAGGTTCGTCTTCTAGCCACTTGAAATGCTAAAGTCCCTGAGATATGCTTTCAAGATTCTACGGTATGTAGCATCTGTTGTGTTGTGACAGAGTAGCGATAGAAACGTTCATATTCTTAGCATTGAGGGGGTGTATATAGGTCATTCGAGATGTCGGCTTGTTCGAAATAAACGTCGGGTTTACAAAGTTCGTGCATGGGAAGAAAGAAGCATGCACAGTTATTGGCAGAGTTGACAGTTTACTATGGAACTTCGAGATTTATTATGTTTCTAAAGTTTGTTATAGTGAGTTTTTTTCGAACAGTTGAGCCAACGATCTTTCAGCAGTGACGTCTATTTAAAATGGGACATTGGCGTTAGAGAGAGACTATGTTGTAGTTTATATTTTTGTTTATACCATAGTTATATTGTAAGTGTTACAGTATGCTGCATCCGCCAGATACTGTAGGTCTTAGTGGTGGTATACTGTAGTCAGCTCTTTTGCTTTTTTTGTCAAAGGTAGTGAACTGTGTGGTGTTGCTCAGCAGAACAGCGAACTTAGTGAAATATCGAAATATGTTTTATTAATGAAGGAGCAGTTATAAGTTTAAATTGTGGTTCTGTTTAAGAGTGCCTCAGCTGTCTTGAAGCGGTATAACAGAAATGCGCATTGCAGCGTTTACGGTAGTGCCGGTGATTATTCAAGTGTGCACATTGCCGTTATGTGTTGAATCTCCCAAATACAACCTGATAGTAAAAGATCGTGTACAGCAGGCCGAGATTGACCTCAAGAAACTCAGAGGCAAAGATGATGTTCGTTCTTTTTTTTTCTTGTTCTGATTCCATTGCTTTTGTCAACTGACATATTCGTGTTTTTGTGCGGCAAGCGAAAATTATCTCAGCTTTTTTTTGTAAGAAGATTACGGCATTCGTCGAAACTTGAGTCTTTCTGACTTTCCTAGGAATGCTTTAATGAGTCCGTGTGTCTTAAGTGTCATCCATGTGCTTGAATAGTCTTCCATATATCTTAAGTGCTGCTGGAAGTGGCAACCAAGCTCAAGCAATTTGTGTAACGTTTATCAGTTTTGGTTTTTTAGTTGGAGGCACTTTTCATTTGAGTAATTCACGCGGGGATTTTTTGTGGGGGATCGACGCTGCCTGTGAGTATGGCTAAGTAAGCGCACAATGTTTAAGGTGTCAGCAGAGATGGACGTAATGCGCGAGGAGGCAGCCGCGATGGCAGCGGTCGAGAAGGTGGGAATGTCGGATCTGTTCAAAGGTGATTATCGTTGGCCGATGTTTATAGCGATCATGATGATGATGGCACAGCAGTTCTCTGGTATTAATGTTGCGATGTTCTTCTCAACTGCAATCTTCGAAGGTGCTGGTCTTGGCGCAAATGCGATCTACGCCACCCTTGGCATGGGCGCTTGTAATGTGGTAATGACACTCATCTCCGTATACCTGGTTAGCTTTTTTTTGTGAACTAAAATTGCTGAACTGAAGTTTCACGAAGCTGGTTTGTCGAAAAACTTGAAAATTTTGCAAAAAATTGCGTGCACTTCCTCGTGCTGTCTTGTTTCAATGGATGCATACATTGCATAAAGCATTAAGGCTCTTTTAACCTTACGGCTTTCTGTTCTTCTAACCTTACTGGTTTCAGACATGCTTCAATTCACTAACATTTTTACTTGTCGATTCCGTTTTACCTAGAATGGTAGTTTGTAAATTCAGCTATCTTTATTCATGGAGCCCCTTTCCACTCCGCTCTCCTTTCCTTGCAGCCTTGACTTTCATGATGTCGGAGCGTTGTATAGGCGGCATGTGCAATTTTCACGACAAACGAGAATTTTAGTGGAAGACGGAATGGAGCAGTGTAAGATCATTTTGGACTGGCATAGTTTGCTAAAACTTCAGAAAGTTTCTTTACAGTTAGAAGAAATGGGCTAGAGGGAAGGGGGAGAGGGAGGGTTTGATCGCTGATAGTCCACTTCATTTTGTTCAGTTTCTGTCTGAATCTTTTGTTGAATAATAGTATAATGATCTGATTGAGGCTATTTTGCGTTCTCTGCAGGTAGATCATCCGAAGTTCGGTCGCCGTCTTCTTCTGCTGATCGGTCTGTCGGGTATGATGGTTACATCGATCCTTCTCACCGTATCAATCACCCTTTATGTAAGTTATTGTTTTATTCGTCATATATTCGAGAGTATGCCAGAAGTAAATAATTGTCCTATTGCTAGCGGAAGCACGACATAACAGTACGGCTATTGACTAAACGAGAAAGCAGTAGAGATCACCCTCTAGGTGAGGTGCATGTGAACTTGATTGTTGAGCTTGGAAGACATTGCGCTGCTAATTTCATGCAGAGCAGAGGAAGTTGTAAAGGATGAGCGGAGCAAAACAGATGCGATAGGGCATGGTAATGGAGTCAGATTTTAATCACTATTAATGTGAGACTCGAAAAAACTCGAAAAGCGAGATTTTTTATTCGCCACAGTTCGAACTGCTTGAGTTACCGTGATGAAGATTTTCGAATTAGGGTCCATGAACCCGAATTGTTGCGTAATCGTGTTTGTTGTCGTACTGAGCTCGTCGTACCACCATGCTCATCAATTTTTCAGACTGCTGATAAGGTTGGTAATCAGTGGGCCTCGTATCCGTCAATGGTATTCGTCTTCTTATTCGTGATTGCATTCGCAACTGGTCCTGGTAAGAATACATCATGAATCTTTTTAAAAATTGCGTCAATTTATTCTCGGCATTCTGACCGTTTTTTTTCAAAAATTTCAACAATTGGCCGTTAATTTTTTTGCAGCGTTAACCGTTGCTGTTCATATAACATAGTTTAACAGTCTTCTTATAACACGAAGTTTAAGGCTGTGTTTAACAGCCTTCCCTTTTTGAGACATTCTTCTCATGTGAAATGCAATGCTGTTATCCAGCTCATTAAAAGATGTCTAGAGGGCAAGTACAAATATTTGTACCAGGTACAGATATTTGTATCAGTGTTCCGTTCCAGTATTCGTTGCTTGAGAATCATCCTCTGACCGTCGTGCTGGTTCAACAATTGCGACATGGCAATTTCTTGGAATTTCTTTTAACAATAATAGCAATTAATCGTTTGATTAGGCTTTTTTTGAATTGAAGCATTAAAACGAGCAACTTTGATTATCTGATTCTCTGGCGAACATCTATAATCCACCATACTTTCACCTCCACCCTCAGCCCTTCATAGCTGAAATGCATTACCAACTATAGATCTACTTTTGTTTTCATGAATATTGCACAGTGTATATTGAATATTAAACTGGAGCTGCACCGTTATTTCTTTAAGGAATGTCAGTAATAATCAACAGTAAGTTTAGTACCGTATAGAAGAGATACTTTTTCGTTTAGTGACAGCTCCAGTTTAGAGTCTTTGCAACATTTTGAACGTATTGTTTGCTCAGGTTCGATTCCATGGTTCTTTGTGTCGGAGCTATTCGGCTCCGGAGCGCGTGGTGCGGCGAACTCGATCGCTGCAAATGTGAACTGGACCTCGAACTTTATCGTTGGCACCAGTTGGGAATTCCTCAATGTAAAACTTTTTATCACATCGTTTTGCATGCGGCTGATTGATTGTATGAATGAATGAGTGAGTTTATAAGTGAAAGGATAAAATATGAAATCTTTACATCTAAAACCGGAGACCTTTATAAAAGACGTTTTCGGATGTGAGAGGAAGCCTTCATAGATATTATAGGAAAGCTTTGCTTCTATAATTACGAACCGTAATGGGCAAAATAGTTAACTTTTGCGGATGAATTAGAAAATGTTCGCAAACGAAATGGAAGATGAGAATGCTCATGGGTGCTGTACGAAACGTCAACAATCTTAACGTTTATAACAGAAAATAAAGTGAAAGAGATATTGCGCTAGAGGAATATTTTTATGGTATCATTCAAAAGATAGCTTAGGTGTGGCGTTACGCCAGAAAATAATACATGTTATACTGTGAGTTGGATGGTAGTTAACAACTGCGATTAGAGTGGTTCACGCTTTCTACTACACATGTTGACGTTGGGTAAAATATCTAATTGACGCTTTGGCGGTCTCAGCAAGGAACAGTTCGTTTCGATGTTGGTTTCATTCAAACTAAAATGGGCTGACGTTTGTTGACCGTAAGAGGTCACACAAAATATAAACTTGCTTTATTTAAATGATAATCCACCATTTAAAATATGATATATAGTGGATTATATATTATGTATTATGTATTATGTTTTCTTTTTTTTTTCCAGCAAACTCTGAATCAGTACGCCTTCTTGATATTCGCTGGCTTTTTGGCGTTCTTCATCTTTTTCACATGGGTCTATGTACCGGAGACGAAAGGACGCAGTGTGGAGGATATAAACGCGGAAATGAAAAGAGGCAAATCGATTTGGGCACGCCGCGCCAAACAGTGAGGCGCTTGTATGATCTGAATGTGTGCTGTTTTCATCGTATATATGCTACCGTTCTTCGTGGGACAATAAGTATTACGATCGGCTTAGTTTCCGTTAGTCACTTACTTAATACTTAATGATCGGAATACACAATATTCTGTGAAAGCGCATGTTTGGAATATAATCATGAGCCATCTTAATTTCGTTTCGAGTCTTTTCTTTTGAATCGACACAAAATAATACAACCCCCTGAAGTTTAAGATGGCATGACAAAATATATGGAAAACGGATTGTCGACTTTTGTTGCTTAAACGGAATGTCGTGGAGGTTTCTAGGATTCCGATAGCATTTAGAAGAGTTAAATAAACTTTAGTGTATTGTTCTCTTAGTTTGACTATTTATTACGCTATTTTTGGTGACTACTGAACTTACAAATTTATTTTCGTTGCAACGTACGCATTAAAATGTTCCGTATGAGTTCATTATACTGTGAATAACTAAAGAGACACTAGTTACTTCTCCGTTGTAGGGCCAAAATTTCCCTATAGGACTTTCATCGTCTTGGTGCATGTCCCTTTCATAATTATAGAAGTATTGCATATATGCAGTTAATCCAGTAAGTTATGATCATTGTTGTAGGTGTGTCAATCTGCTATTGTTTTGAAATCACGATGTTGATTGATGATCTTTGCCTTTTAATGCGAACTGTGTTTTTATTTTCAGAATGTAGCATTGCCTTCTTTCTCTCTCTTCCTCTTCTGCACGTTCTCTCCCTCCCTTTCTCTCTCTTTCCCTCCCTTTCTCTTTCTCTCCCTCCCTTTCTCTTTCTCTCCCTCCCTCTCTTCGAGGCCAAGGACAGTCTGAAATTTTGCTTTCAATTACGGGAATTTAAGTCGTAAAATATGGTGAAGTTGAGGTGGTGAAGTTGCATCGCTATTATTGTTTATATGGTCTTTCGAACCGAAATGCTGTCAAGGTTTCTTATGCCCGGAAAAGGTTACGTTTTCGCTTCATCTTTGTTTGTCTCCGCTGTCGAACGGTCGAACGATTATCAGCACGGCTCACTGAGAGGTGGCAGAAACGTCGCCTTAAAGGAGTCGAAAATTTCTGCGAGGAACCCCTGCGTGGGCTGTTGCGTTGTGCACACGTAACCTGACATGTAAATGCGTTTGTATCAAATGTTTTGCGGTGTATGCGTGGTGTGTTGCAGCTAAAATCGCACAAATAAGTGCCCTATGCCGATAGTGCGAAGAGCGTCTTCAACGGAATCGAATCGTCGTTCCATCCAACTGGATGACGTTTGAGAGTTACTTGGTTGCCGTCTTTGAACTCTTATTTCTTACGAATAGTTTGCTACTGTTTGGCTTGCTGTGTTTTTTTTGTATCGGTTTGCTAGAACGATGTTTTTGAAGATGGATATGTGACTGGCAAGAAATGGAAAATTCTCTTTAAGGTGGAAGAGAAGGGGGAGGGAAAGAGAGGGAGGTAAGAGAAGAGGAAAAGGAAGATGAAGCAACTTTGTATCAGAGTCATTTTGATTCATACCCATGGTCTTGCCAGTTTGTTTTCTTTCTTTGATTGTTTGATGCGTTTTTTTTTTTCAAACGACAGTGTGGGCGCACCTAATTGTCACTATGCTGCTATGAAAGCAGAGGCCTTTTGAAAGTTGGCTTTGTCAACGTAAAAGAAAAATGAAACAAAACTAAGACTTTTTCTGAAACTTTTTACGAGTCTTTGTTTTTTACATTAGCTTAATCATGTGACATGTGACATGTGCATGATCGCTTCCATACTCTTGGAAGGGAGCCGAAATACGCCTGAGGGCAATTATCGGATAGTTTTTGATATTTGACGCATTTCGAGAGCGAAAATGTTGAAACGTTTGGTGTGCACTTACGTTACTCAAGCAGTTATATTTCATCTGTGTTTAAGCATCCTCTTTTTGCGGAAATGTTCATTGATCATGCTACGTTGTCTGTCACACATCGAACGATTTGCGGTATGTTGCAAAGTTGGAAAAAAAAATTTCTTTTCTTAAAATCACTTTGTTATATTTTTTCGCAAACATCTATTAATTAATTTGTTTGTTGCGTTGACGCCATACTGACACAAATTTGAATATGTTTGAAAATTTTTCAACTCATTGTTCCGATGAATTGTCAATTGGTATTCGAAGGAAGGTCGGATGTCGTTTTTATCACCGTTCAGAAAACTGCCCATTCGCTGAATATTTTTGCTTTAATACATTGTTATTTCTTGGCGTCTATATACTTTTATGAATATTTAATTCGAATCTGCGTTGTTTTTATTATGATGACTGAACGAATATATTGTTCATTATTGACAGTCGTGACAGTGAACGATTAGGTGTGTTATCTTTTCTTTTTTTTTAAAAAAAACTTTTTAATATCACCGTTGTCTTGTTGTTAAAGCTTTATTTCTATTTGAAAGAGAAGAAGGGTATACGGGCGGCTCATTAGTTCGTTGAATATTTAGGCCATTCGACGACCCCCAATTGAGATTGTTGGGAGGCAAGAGAGTGAATGCCTTTGTATGGTTGATGACTTCATTCACAACAGGGGAATTTTTGTTGAAGGTGAACGCATTTGTTTTATACGCGTACACAGCGACTAACTTCGCTGTTACCGGTTTTGATGGTTTCCTAAAGCCATATTCGCTTTGTTTAATAATGTTTAATGTTGACGGCGCAATACATTTGGTAACACCTGAGTTGGTCAAACGTTATATCGCCTGCTTAGTTCAACCCTTTGTTATCCTCCTCTTCATCTCCTACCGTTTCATCCCCAGCCCTCCTCCTCCCTCCCCGCTTCCTCCTCCCTCCCCCCGTTATTTGTTTCCTATGTCTTGGATGCCGCCGAGGTACTGAACAGATTGGAGGATGAATTTATGTGTGCCAATAACGTTTCGCCTGGATGAGCACTCATGCAAAAATTTGAGTGTTCTTTTGGAAGATGAGTACAGGAGAGTGCCAAAGGAAGTCAATGTTTAAGCGTCGATGCTTTACCGTTCTACCTTCTTCCCTAATGTGGTTTAAGCTTCAATTTCAGGACTAACGGCTACGTTTGTTCTACACTTGATGTGATAGTGAAATTTCGTTTGTAATGTCATTTTTTGCTTGCATAAAAAAGCTTCTCTTTATATTGTCTTATCGCGTTTGCATAGGCCAACGTCATTGTTCAGAGGCATAATGCCTTATGCGAATTCTTTAAAATCAAGTTTTGCTTGCACTCGACTCATGCAAATTTAGATTTAATTACCTGTATCTAAAATCTGATCATGCATGACTGAACTATGGCGACGATTTTGTTTCATGCTAACCCTGAGTTAAGCATTTGCAACTATTTCAGGAATGGAATGGATATATATGCCCGATTATTCGTTTATATCAGAAACCGATGTGCATGAAAATTTAGGAAATTCTGACCCCATCTATTAGCCCCGTCTTTTTTCCCTTCCGAATTGGAGAGGCAACGTCGAAGCTTCAGCAGTGTTCGCTCAGTTCCTGTATCGCTCCGGGAAGTACTGGTGAAATATGTGATCGGCAGAGGGTTTAAATATCACGAAGTTGTAATAGTCGGTTGGAAAGGAAACGTATCGCATGGACATATGAGACAAACAGCCTGCAATTACAGTACTGCACTGCGGGCACCGAGCTCCCAGATAAGATTGCTCCGATGGACCGAGGGTTGGGAAGGGGACAGTCTTGACTTTCGGTCGTGGTTCTTCCCCTTCCCCGAAATTCCTCCTCACATGGTCCTCTTGTTCAGCTCATTAATCCGCCATTTTCTGGCCGGAGCTTCCCCACTGGCAAGATCGCTCCTCGATCCTCCAGTTCCATAATAGTATTTACTTTTCTAGTGGACCTCCTACTTTTCTGATCTTTTCTGCGGAATCACTTGCTGGCATCGTCAACTTTCGGCTTTATGGTGGTCTACTCTCCCCGTTAGGTAAAAGTCGTTCCTCGCAGAACCGTA
>JPKZ01002173.1:138405-155297 GCA_000803305.1 Toxocara canis
GGATGATGGGCGGGTTGCCACAGCATGTCCCATAATCTTGTTTATAAAAGCATATCGCTTGCAGTTGTTAACAGATCATTGTATTTACTCGTTAATGTTGGTTTTAGCTTAATCATTGTCATCTTTTCTTTATTTTGATTTCTTTTGCGATTGTTCATTTACTTTCTTCATTCATTTGGAGATGGGCATAACAATGTCTAGAGCCGTCGTCACGAGCAGATTGCTGAATTGTTTATGTTATTGTGCTTCATAATTGGATTTACCAGCATATACCAGAAATCAGTGGGGGATGGAAGAGGGGTATAGGCGCAAGTTGGTCGCAAATTGATCTCGAGCTAAACCTACAACTCAAAAAAAAGTTTTTTAAAAATTTGATAGGAGGGAAAAGTAAGAGATGAGGGCAGAAAATGAGGATAAGGTCCAGTGTCGATGAGCTGAAAGCTGAAGGCACAAAACTGGATGCAGAAATGATTATAATGAGGTTATCTAATGTTTCAGTTATTTCTTGGAACCGTTACTTATGCTAGCGCCATTTTGCAAACGGCCGCTAAGCGTACGTCTCACAGGAGTGACGAATGCACCCGGCGAGCTGAGCGTAGATGCCATTCGAAGCACATGGCTGCCGGTGTTCAAGAAATTCGTCTTAAATAACGAGCAGCTTGACATAAAGGTTAATTTTGTTTTATTTATACAAATGCTTATATCCGAAATCGATTTTTGCTGACTGTTAAGTTCTTTGCTCTTTTAAATTTGCGTTTTAATGTGGCCTCTTGTTCGTCATCTTGCTTGACGGGTTGCAGTCGAGATGGAAGAACTTTACAGCATTGTATGCAACTTAGGTGAGGTGCTTAGAAGAAAACATTTTTCCTCTAAGAAAGGAAGCCTAATCAGTCTAATGATTTAGGATTGCCAATTACTGTTACACACCTATGGTAGAAACAGACGGCACTTGGGCGGACACTGTCTCCCTTCTTCCTCTTTTTGGTCATCTGTTGTGGATGGCGCGTTTTATTAAGCGGTTTATGGCAACAGAAAACGTGGTTCTGCAGGCCGTGGTATCCTTTTTTGCGCAAAAGTCTGTGATAGGCGGTAAGTGAGGGTAATCTTGAAGATGGAGGGGCAAGGGTGCCTAGTATGGTATGCAGTTTTGTCCATTATAGATTCGTGGTGGTGGCTGGCCGCTGAACTGATGCGATTAGGGGAGAGGAGCAAAATTCGGAGTTCCCTTTTTTACATATTTTTTAAAAGATAGATCATCTTTGCAAACATATATCCATCCTTCGGTTTCCAGATTGTTTCTCGTGGTCTAAAACCGGATGGCGGTGGAAGCATCATTCTAACAGCACCGATTGTGAGGACATTACGACCCGTACAGGTTTGACTGATACGTTGTTTTTCAAGTGTGAAGCTTTTGGAAGTTGTAGTTGCAACTGAACTTGATAAAAGTCTTGGAATTGAGCGTGTTGTTTGTTTAGGGAAGAATGTTTAATGGTATTTCTAATATGAAAAATTCAAGAAGGTAAAATACTTTACTTCCGTCTATCTCTCTCCAGTTGCCTTCCCCCGTCTCCTGCGCTAAGCGGCCATACCCCAGTTTCTTGATTTTGTTGCAACCTTAATTTGATGCGAAGTCGATTTGCAACTTCACTTTTTCCTTTTTTTCTTTTTTCCGATTTCTTTCTTCCCTAACTTTTCGTTATTTCGAGCAGGTTGGTACTCAATCGAAATTCACGCATCGACTTTGGTGGGTGGATGGCGCAGTTGTGATTAGAAGATATGATCAGAGGTTAAATTCTAAATAACGACTTAGATGGATTGGTCGACTGTGCGGCTAGAACAATTTAATAGTTTTGTCCAGGTTTTGATTTTGTAAATTAAATTGCAAAATTTGAACTAAAATGAAGTTGGTCGGATCTAGCTGGAACACCTTTTTGAATTGGGGTGAGGAGAAGTAAGCAACTAGAGAAATGTCATTACTGGCATCAAAAGTTGAGATATGTGTTTCTTATGTGTAGCGCATCATATATCATCTCGATGTGGATGGCGAAGAGTCGTCTAATGAATAATTCAGCCGTTCCAATTAAGTGATGAGCTGTCATATTAAATGGAAATTTATCTCCAATGGGTTCAATATTGAAACACTGAGAATCAAAGTTTTAGTATAAAGTTCAGTATTTGAATATTGAATATTGAACTTATAGGATAAAACAACGTGTGGGTATGTTTTAAGTAGACGCTAATATAGCGAATGTTTAAGGAGGAGAATGCAGGCAAAGTTTGCAAAATCCGTGGTATGGCTTATGTGACGAAAGTATCTCCTTCACTTGCTCATCGCATGATCGAATCGGCGAAGAAGACCTTACGAGGATATATTGCAGATGTGTATATAACTGTCGATCAACGCAAAGGCGCTACAGGCGGATCGTGAGTGTCCATTTTTTTCGATTTGCTAGTGCATATTGAATATTGAACGCAGATATCATTCAACATCCTTCTATTGGAAGCGCGGCTCACTTCAGCAAGCACAATAGGTCGTACTGGTATGAATGGAGAGATTTTTTAAATGCAATCGGCAGCGATATTTTTAGGTTGGCCGTATAACAACCCAAAAGTGGTTCACATTGGCTTCGTTTTTCTTCCCACCTGCAACAGCTTTGTTTGATGGGATTCGAGCATGTATCGTCATTGGAAGCTGACCTTAGCTGTTCCGTAACGAGATTTTCTGTTGTGCTAGTAGAATACTGTATTTGTTTCTATTCGGTTTCTAGCGTTGCGTTCATTCAGGTGTTACCCAGACATATATCTGCATTTCAGATGTAGACTTACAAAGAACTGTCAGCAGTGAGCGGCTTTGTTGAGTCGCCTTCGATAAGACTGGCTGATGAGGAACTGTCTCTAGAAGTTGTCCCGAGGCCAGATATATATGTATCGTTGTGTTCAGTTTTTCGATGCTTTTAAAAGTGGTCGTCGGTATTGATCCACAGGGTTGTTGTAGATTAGATGCGCGATTGTCAGAGGACTGTCAGCTGGGAGCTAAAGTTGTAGTGGTATGCAAAAAAAGGCTGAACCATTGAACAGTATCAACTGAGATTGCTTCAAGGCGACTGAAGTTGGGGTAGCATGCAAAAGGTTTGCGGACAACATCACGCGAGTCGGGATAACAGTGTTTCGTCTTGAGTCGAAATATTATGCAGCAGTTTGCGAACAACTGCTGGCTCTCTCAACGAAATTTTAAAGTCATACTGCGCCACTTCAATTTGCTAGCCATCGGGACCACATCTGTCCCAGTTGCTGTTTGGAATTATTGAACTTTATTTTGCAGTATTTTCATTGAACATTTGTGGAAAAATTGAACATAGTTGATTTAGATCACCTGGATACGGATTATTCTTAACGGCCGAGACGACAGAGGGTGTTTTCTATCATGGGGAGGCGATATCGAAACCTAAAGATGAACCAGGTAATCCGCTTATTGCCGAGGATGTGGGTCATTTGGCCGCTTGCAGTCTTCTTGATCAGATTTATTTGGTTCGTTTTGTTTTTCATTCTTTATGATTGATACGCTTGCATTAATTTCATTTTATTTAGTTTTTGAGTTCCCATAAAATTATTTATGATCTTTCACGGCGATGGTAAGACATTTCGGTACAAAATGCAGTGCAGTTTTTGTCCTTTTTTCCCCTTTATGTCCTTTGTGTCCGCAGCAGTCCTTTTTAAATGAAAATCGTTTTGTTTCGATCGCATTTTTGGAACGCTAGAGCGCTTTTTCCATATATAACGTACAATAGATGTAGCAGACTCACGGGTCGCATAGCCTGGAAGGTGCATGTGAGTTGCGGCTGTGACAAATATCTTTTTTTTTTTCTTGTACCGTACTGTCCGATTGCACCGTAGTATGGTGTTCGATCTTTCGATCTAAGATGAAACGAGAAAGAGTGAAAGGATAAATGGATTTGTTTTAACCGATAGAGTGGAGATCTTTAGGGTAGTGAACATTTTAAAAGGAATACAGCGGCAAACCAAATCATTTTGATCCGCTGCAAGAGGCGAGAGATCGGTAGATGCGTGCATGCGAACATTTGTAGTACGGTAGTTGCAGCAGTCATTTCGAGAAAAGACACACTGGAGTGAGTACTCATGTCAGAAAGTGGTGTGGTGTATAGTACACCTTACTATACCGAAAAGTATTTCTGTATTGTAATTTGTTGACTCCAGAATGGAATTCACATGTACAACAAAGTGCACTCTTCGTATCATTTCTTTTGAGGAACAGTATGGTGCAGTTTTTAAAGCAATAATGGATGCAATATTATTACCCATAAGTAGGATCGTTGACAGCAGAAGGAAGATAACAAAGGACGGCTGAACGTCAGGATGCATGGGTTCAACTAGTTTTCATCCATCAGTTTTTGAATTGCAATTTATTCCAAATCCAGGAATATGTTTCCCGGATTGCTGCAACGTGTGTCCCAAGAAGTGGCGGACTGATGTGGGCAAGCTGGAAGTGCCGTATTGTTTTGGGTGTCTTGGAGAAATTCTTTTCGTAGTTCATGCACCGGAGTCTATCATTTTAACCATCAAGCCCGTGCAGGAGCAGTTCCTTCTGTTCATCCCAGGGACGGCATTTTGAAGCCCTTTCCAGGATAAACATTTTTAGTATGGAAACAAACGTCGCAGTTCAGAAGGTAGCGGGACGACGGACCAACTCTGGTTTCCGAATGGGGAAGGGGGGGGGTAGCCTATCTATGACCTGGCCACGCTGTTATTAAAGCCATCAATTTATTAGGGTATTCTGGCAAAACTCCTTTTAACTAGACTGACAGCATTTGAGTTGGTAGGTCATACAGAACTAATTCCAAAGGATACCTAGAGGAGGTGTTCAAATGGTTAATGGAATAACTCTCGTTCAGATTGAAAATATTCGTTGTTTAATGAAACCCTTTCGCATTTTCTCAGGCACTCGCGCATGTATATCTTTCAGTTCTTGAGGTACATTTATTTTTAATTTTTTATGCGAAAGAAGTACGTAAGAGTTAATCTGTCCTTTTTTTTTCATCTTCTTGCCTTTTTATTATTTTTTTCTACCTGTGTGCGTATATCTTCCAAAATTGATCTACGTATTGCGTGTGCTTGACCTCATTTGACGGCGTCGGAATAAAGCATTCGTAAGCGTATTATTTCATTGCTGTCGAGGTAGTCTATTTTTTTACGCAGACGTTTTTGAAGGGTGGTTGTCTGGATACTTCGGCACAGGCACTTGCTGTTACATTCATGACTTTGGGTGAGAAGGATGTGAGCAAATATCTTTTTGGACCACTCTCTACATACTGGTTTGTTTGTTCCCTCGTTGTTCTTTTTTTCTTAACGGACTATTTGGATGCTCATTTACTGGTATAAACTGGAGGTAGAGGTGGAGAACGAGTTGAGATTGAGGAGCGAATATGTTGACAAGAAAAGGTTGCAAGTTAAGAGGGAGCAGAGGCTCCGCAGTAGCCTGAGCTTTCCGTCCCAAAATTGATGGATGTGCACGTGAGGCACACGCTCCATGTGTTCAGCAGTGGTGAGGTGATGTTTCGCGAAATGCATTTATTTGGTGCAGCGAATCCTACTATCACTGTGCATGTGATGCGGATACGTATAAGTGGGTCCTACTATCATTGTGCATGTGATGCGGATACATATAAACTATTTGAGGTAGGGCGCATTGCTGTAACGAGGATATTTAGGCGTATAGAAGCATGTGTTACGTAGACGCACATAATGGAGCTAGATTCACGCACAAAATCGCATTCACAATAAGGCTAGACACGCGGTCATGTTTAATTTAGTTACAGGTAATGAGGTTAGTTTACCTTTTTGTTAATGGGGGAAGTGAACGAGGGATCGCACAAAAGAACTGGCAGTGAGATCCGTTGTTCTTTATTTCGTTATTGACCAAATTGTTTCAGTGCTCATTTCTTTAGTTGAATGGTTTGTTGTTTCAACCTTTGCTGTGCTGGAAAGATGTTTTCGAAAAAAACACTCGGCGTGCTGAGAGCATAATTTAGTCACGAACCATGTGCTCGTTCTTCGGTTTTCGGCCTGCGTTAATATTTATCTTTTTAAAATGTACCACTGTTCTTAATAAAGGTATATGTGGTAGGTTAATTTTAGTGTGCATACGTTGCGGAATCTGAAGAGGATTTTCGAGATAACGTTTAAGATCGATGAGTGGAAGAAAACGAGGAAAGGTGATGAGCAGAAACTCGGATCCGAAGATAAGGCGATCTTAACATGCATCGGAGTCGGGTACAGTAATCTGAACAAAATTGTATTGTGATTTGTTTTATTTGCCTTATTGTTGTTTTGCAGGTTACTGAGCGCATACAATAGCATGTTTCCTCTTTTATTTATGAGCTCCGGAGCTAATTGTATTGCGACGTTTATCCAAATGAACGATAGGTATCGAAAGTAAGCCGAGAAGACTTTTGATGTTATCTTTTACTGATACTGAAAAAATGCTGATTTCCGAGCATGGATGGGATTGGCCAGTAGATTTAAGGATTGTAAAGAAAGAACTCGTTTTCAACTTACTTTGAGGGATTTTGTGTTAGTGTGTTGTTTGATTTGGAAGACGGCTATTTTGGCTGAAGGGGTGGATAAAGCGGAGCCAATTCAGCAGCTATGCGAGGAAATGTAAATTCAAGGGGACTCGTCTTCGATGTCATATAACGCAAATGAGGGGAAATTAGTAGGTCGTAGGTTGTCGCTGTATTATGTTAGATTCTTGAGAGGATGCACTTGTGATAGAGGTAACCTGCTGACGTTGCAACCTTTAAACATGTATTCACAGCGGAAGGGGGATGGAGGGGGAAGGGGAGAAGAGGGAGTAGGATGGGATGAAATGTTGCAAAACGATATTTTGTTATCACGCAGTGCGCGTCATACGATTGATCTGGGTGGTGTAAAAAAATTTTTCCTGTTCGTTTTAATAGTTGGATTGTTGGGCTGGGTGAAATCTTTTCGATCCGGTCGCGTTACTGAAATCGAACGTGATTGGGATACTTACTGGGAGTAATGAACGATGGAAAACTGCAGCGTACAGCAGCATGTCATTTCCGGCACGTTATCCCTGAGAGCAACATGTTATTTGGTTGATAGTAATATTAATTCGGTGAATGTATTCCACTTTCGTTTATGATGTTGTTATGAGTTAGTTATGGGCTAAATTGTTATGGGTTAAATTAGTATTAATAGTAGGATTTTCTATGATCTTCCATCTTTCGAAAGGAGAGGGTTTAGAGCTGTTGAATGCCATAAATTTGTGCGCGGACTTCGTTTCTCGATCTATCGCAGCAGGCAAATAAATGTTGATTGGTCATATCTGGAGGTGGGGACTTATCATTTGCTATACAAATTCTACCTGTGGACAGCATCAGCGATTTATTTCGATCATCGAGTGAATCCAAAATGTTGAGCGGAAAATTTATATGGCTGTTCGATTTGACGAGAACGTGAATACACCAATGAGCGGCCACTTAACTGCTTAAAATCATGAACGCGGTATTAGCTGCTGCCAAAAGGCATTTATACGTGTAATTTATACGTGTAACCTGCTGCCAAAGGTCGAAGGCCATTTATACGCTTCGCAGACCATCTTAAGTAATGTTTTATACGAAATCCGGCTATAAGATTTTACTAGATGTTATTGATGGTTTCTTACCCGTTGCTGTTGATTTGTGATTGTTATAGATGAGTTCATTCGTTGTTATTGTTGAGTAGATAAAGAGAGTTAAAGAGTCCAGCTCGAGTTGTGCATTTTTCTAGAACGTTTGTCTGCTGGTTGGTTCCCACTCATGAGCTATCTTGCTTAAATCTTCTTTATTCGGAGCGTACGAGATCTTCGAAAGAACCAATTGTAAGATGTTGAGGTGGATGTAGAAAACAATGGCTTAAGGTAATTAACTTTTCTAACTCCACCCCCTACTTCCTTCCTCCCTTGTCACCGCATTTTCGCTGATTTCCAATGCTTGACCATTATTCATCATTTCATAACTTTAATAAGCAGTCAGGATTAATTTGTAAAAGCCTTTTTATTGCCTCGGTGGATGTGATAATCATCCTGAAGTTACTGTTCGATGGAGTTGTTTAGTTTAGCACGTCGGGTTGTGCTTGCAAAAGGTGCTTTCCTGGTACTGACATACCGAAGTGGCTTAGAGATATCGATGGGATCGTAAGGTTCTCTTCCCTCATTTGGGGAAATAATTCGTTTTTTTTTCTTGCGAAAGAATATTTTCACCGAATAGTACAAATGTTATTTCTGTTTGTGGAGAAATTTTTTGGCCAGTTACTTTTCCATACTGTTCTAAGACCGCTGCGTATTGTTATGTGCTTAAAAATATTGGATAGGCTAGAAAGGAATATTGGGTAGGCTAGAACAGTATTGCTGCAGCATACATGAAAAAGAGATGCTAATTCCATCTACCATTTCTCGTCCCCACAAGTGGCAACAAACAGTTCTTGATGGACGTTGCATTATTTTTCCCGACATTTGTTTATTTGCGCACATTTTTCTGCTGTCATACCTTCACATGTCTCCACCATCTCTCCGCGTCCCCCCCCCCCCCCCCCCCCCCCCCCCTCCCTCTTCCCATCAATACCTTATTTACCGTTCTCGGCTAAGGATGGCAGTTCGATATCGCCAGACATGTATAGTTAACCATTTAGCACCAGAAATTGGATGCGGGATTCCTTCTGATTCGTAAGATACGATAATCGATAACCGAACAGCAGCAGCGTTCTAGTTCTTTACCTCCTGTTTCGTTTTCCAACCACAATTTGCATTTCTTTCTGTGCATCACAACTCTTGATCTGTTTTCGTGTTCTTGACCTCTTTCTCTTTTTTTTTTCGCTTCTTGTCGATGCTTGGTTTCCAAAAGTCGTGTCTTCCCTTGCATTGTGTTCATTTCTGTTGGCTTATTAAGCGAAAATCAGTGTGGCTCTCCGAGGATGTTTCAGGGCATTCTTGGATCTGCAGAGACCCTATTGAAACGCAAAGTATAAAATGTCTACCGAGGATGCTGTAATTAATGACCCTTGGAGTGTGTTTGCGGAACCGATCGAAGGCGAGTTTCCGCAGTCCAGTCAGTCCACCGGTAGTGCCGAGACCAGTCTAGCACAGTTGTGGAAAAGTCGTCGACGAGTGTCAGATGGCAAATGGCGGTGGATGTGCGATGTGTGTGATGTTGTTGATGCTGGTTATGATACCCATTTAGGAGACTCTTTGAATTCGCTTATCGTCAATTTCAGGTTAACTTTTTTTTCAGTCTCAAAACTGCCGTAAATTCTCGATTACGAACCCACCATTTCATCACCTGGATATATGATGTTGGAATGCAGTTTTGGTTGCCATCAATTAACCTTAATCATACCAATATAATGAACATTTTTAAATTCATAACATAAAATCAGCATACGTTTCATAATACTTTAGATTATTATCTAAATTTGTATAAGTAATTTATATTCACAGTCAATTTCTTTCTTTGCAATTTACAATGCGAAGAAAATCGCGTATATAATTTCTAATGATTGTTAACGAATAATGATTGCAATGCTCGTGGGTATTCAGAAAAAGAAATTACAAGGCTTATATTTCACTCATATCTAACGATGTAACTTCATCTCAACAAATGAGGCGGATATTTTGCCTTATTGTCCCCACTGAATATTGAGGTAACATTTATATGTGGGACTTTAAAATCTAATGAGATCAAGACGAAAGTATCGGTGTCTTTGTTTGATTAAGATGTTTTTTAAGAAAGCAAATGTTTAGGAAACTAGTTGAAGGCGGAATAAATTGTAGTGCGCGTTGGTGAAGTAGTTGAATTTCAGGTTCATGGCATCTGAATATTCGATTCGTTTGAGGCCATCCAGAGATTTTCCAGAATCAGCACCGGAAGTCGATTCTACGCTAGGGGCTGCATTCGAAATTGACTGGAATGAGAACGCTACTCTGTTGTCGACGTGCAGCGAATTCGCAGAGCATTGCAGCTTGTAGGCTAATTTTTTAATAGTTTTGTAGGCCATATTGTAACCTCTATATCAAGTTTACTATAGTTTTCAGATCTGCTTTTTCGGCATTATTGCTCTTGAAGTTTTTATGAGATTAAATGAGTATTGTGGCTTGACGCCGAATTAGATACGAGGCGTTTAGAATATACAGCTGATTATTTAACTCTCGTATCATCAAATTGGCTTTCCTTATTGGTCTATCCAAATGAACATAAGACCGTCTTGTCAGTTCTAGTGCTTCGTTGACCACTAATGCGTAAACGTTTATCGGCTGTTATGACAGCGAAATCGTTCATCGCGTTCCAAAAGAACACTGTAGGGACTTTATCTGAAAAATTGGAACGGATATTTTATGCTTAAATTTTCCTTGCCCATTTGTTGTTTTAAATTACCCCTTAGCTTTTGTTTCGCCTTTTTTTGAGTGAATCCTTAAGTGTTTTCTTGATTAATACGTAATTGTATATGTTGGGGTCTGTGAGGAGTTTTAGTCTGATTCAGTTGTTAATACTTATGCGTTTCATTTATCTTGGTAATTTAGATTAGATACGGCTGTAGTGGAATGTTCGGAAGTCGAATACCCTTTCAAATTTGTCGAGTGGAAGATTCATCCTGAGGAAGCTGATTGTATTATGGTATGTGTTTTTTTTTCTAGCCCATTTCCACAATATGACCGAGATGAATTCGACTTCTGTTGCTGAAACCTGTCGGCCTTGATCATCATTGAATAGTTGCTGAGATTTGCTAGGAAAAACAATGAGGTCGACATTGAGATTTGCACCTCAAAAGTTTCTAGTTAAGAGGTGGGGAGGGGGAGGGGGGGGGAGAGAAGGAAATGGGAAAATAAAGGAGGGGTGAGTTTTTTTCTGATGTGATATTGCAATAGTGTGCGCGAATTTATTTCTTCTCGATTACGTGCGTTCTTCTTCTTGTCACCATTTGACCGTTTGAAAATATTGTGACCGCAACTTGCCGGATACTTGCCGGATGACCGCAACTTCACAATTTTATCAAGAAGAATTGGTCACATGCGGTGCGCTGCTATTATCGGCACACCTCGTGAAAATGTTAAGCTTATATTCAAGCAGTAGCTATATTTACAGTCGGTTGCTTCCTAAAACCATTATCGGAGCCAGTTTCATTAAACGTGGCGGATTAATCTGAAGGCTTGGATGTTAGAAATTGCAGGTTGAGATGGACTTTATGGACGATGAGTCGAAGTTGGAAGCACGACTAACGTTCGCGGTCGAATGGCGTTCGCCAAGGTCGCTTCCTCGGTCAATACAATGCTCGGAGCCGAATCTTCTTCGTGCGGTATCCTTCGATCGATGGGATCCGACTTTGACGTTTATGGAAAACTTGGAATGCTTATTTATAAAGCACGAAGACGAGTCTGAAATGCCGTAATGTCCAGGTTATGATTTTGAGGCTTTGCTTTATTTGTTTGTTTGTTTGTTTGTTACATTAGCATAACGATGTTATATTTGGTCATGTTCTCACATGTTCAACAGCAATATCACACAAGCAGTAGTGGTCAGAGATTTCATTAATTGTTTGAAAGAATTTTTAACCGGTTCTTTTTTTTAAGATGACAGTTTCAACGAAATTTTTCTTAGTACCAAAAATTTTAGGTGCATTTTTATAGCCGAAAATCGTTTAAGCAAATGTTCAGCGCTGTGATGGTTTACGAGCATTTAGTTGTTGGTTATTTTTGCGATAATTATTTGACGAGATGGTCTTTGAATTTTAATTTCCTAGAAATGCATATTTACTTTTTGAATTTCGTTTATCTGCCAGCAGATTTTTTTTTCCTCTCTGATATTCATCTCGTCAACGTTTTCTAGTCAGCCCTCTTTCCTTACCAGTTCCATTTTAACCGCAATTCGGAATCAAATTGTGAATCGCGAATGCATTCTGTCGGTGAGCGTTCGCGATTTCTATTGCATGAACGTTGATTATTATCGAATTATTCTACAATTTTGTTTTATCGAAGAATAAATGTTTTCTTTTCGAATTTTGCTCCGTTTCGATAAAATGAGTTTTTCGCTATGTGCACACACATATCTGTGATGATTCGTTGGTGTTGGCTATGAATTTGAAGTAGAGAATATATTTGCCGCTGATTGGTTCATCGTATAATGTGTTTTCATGAGTGTTAAAGGTGATTGAATGAGCTCCGAATTTGATGTTCGGAATAGGCGACAGTTAAGACCGATCACATTGTCATTTGAGCGATAAGGTTCACGAGCGGATTTGCATCGCATCCTAAGCTAAACAGCTAAAGATCTGGCAGCTACAAATGTTAAGGAGGTGGTCATATTCAGTTAGCGGGACGCCGTGGATGACTGTATATGTGACTGAATTGATCATAATAGTAAATAATCTTGCTGTATACCACTTATTTGTATCCTTTTCTTACGTTGGCCGATTGGCTAAGAAGAAATTAAATCGGCGTTCCCATTCGATAGGTGTGCGATTTTGCTCTTGCGATATTTCGTTTTTTTTTTTTTTGGCTTTTTTTAAAATCTTACGGTGATGATCTTAGAGTTTCTAGCTAATTGCGTCTATTTGTATATGCAAGCATATATGTTGGCTGCCTTTACAGTTTGTTGTATTTCGATAACAGATAAGCTTTCCTATGTTTTTAATTTTGACAGTTCTGGAGCCGCGCTTCCGTGTTTAATATCAAGAACATCACGCCATTACTTTTTTTGCGCTGATATCCGAAAATAATCAAATTATACTGTCGTTGATTGTTTTCCTGAACTTTTGTCAACCAGTATGAGTTGAGATGCGTTTTAGATTTTGCGGTTCGATTAAATGGATTCAGAAGCTAAGGTAATATTCTGTGGGCCAAAAGTGTCGCTCGAGAAAGCACTACCAGAAATTCATCTTTTGCCTTGCCGTATCGAGTATACAGGGCCAGCGAAAGTGAAATCGTATTTTCTACGAGAAAAAGTCGAAAGTTTGTTTGTTTTTTTTTTTTTTCAAAACTTTTGTTAGTTTGTACGTCTCGCTATTTTTAGCATCTGAGCTGATATTATTGTGTGTTGATATAACTCATATCACTTATCACTTACGTGCGCCAAGTATCGTGATTTCCGGGGACATGCAGAGTAGCAATGAAGTGTTTAAATTGAGGTTTCGTTCATTTAGAGAACTTGAGATGGCGTTTTTAGCTAAATTACTATGATCACCGTGAAACAGTAAGTGGAAGGAACATATTTCCTTCTGGTCGACAACTCTTAAGATTTTATCGAGACACGTTGTGATTCCGGCAAGATATCTTAACGCTAAAGATTTTGTCAATTTTATTTATCCCATAATTGAGCGAATTTGTCATATGTGATGTTTCGGCCAAATTGCAGATGGACATGAAAGGTCGACATTTCGAGGTCGTTATTTGGACGGTATGACGATCAAATTGCCTGATGGATTCAGAATGTTTGTCACGAAACAACGATCGAATAGAGGTGATACTTTTGGCATAATTTGGGCTGAATGTTCAGTCGCCACTGCATGAATTCGTTTGCTGCCACGCACACTGCACCGGCGGCGTAGTACGAGGACTGCACACTTATCCCTCCTATAGGATGTCGAGGAAAGTAAAAATATTTTTTGGAAATATTATGATAGAAATTCATCGTCCTGTTTAAGGCATTGGTCTTAACTGAGCACTAGCTTTTGCGTCCTGAACTCAAAGAATATTGATGCCGGAGTGGTGTATATGATAACAAACGCCTTCACAATTAAACAAGCATCGAGGAGCAGAGTTCGTAAGTTCAGATGAAATTGTTTGGTCAGTCGGACACATAAGCCGACGCTGCTTAATCGACAGTGAACAAGTGCGAGTAGTAACCACATGGGGAAGTATGCATTGTTGTTGCTGCACAAACAACAGCAATAGTGATCGATCATAACTGAATAAAATTTGTACACATACGCAGTTGAAAATACTGAAGAGACTGTATATATAGTAAGTTAGTTTCATGGTAAATTAAAACGTGGTTGCTTTTTGAATCACGCGAAGATCACCTACGTCATCACTTCAACATTTAGTATGGATACTTTAGTGTACCTTACTGTTATGGACAGTATAAAAAACGTTGTACTGAGCATTCGCGAATATACGGTAGTGTGTTTTATACTGTAATCCTTATTGTACTGTAGCGTGTGCTTACGTCTTTTCTTCAACACAAAATTCATTCATTTATTTTGACTGTGCATCATTTACGTCGCACAAAGAGAAGATATAAGATGGATATGCAACGTATGTGAGCGGGTAACATCTGTATGGTTTAATTTAAAGGCACACGACAAGTATTCGATGAAGAAGGTTCGGTTGATCAGTTAATGCTGTGGGAGTACGACCGAACGCCATCCGAGAGGAACCCGATACCGCGAGCAGTGAATTTCCTCAAAATTGCTACCGATTTAGCCTCTGATGATTGATCCAAACCGGGCGTCGTCATTCTCGCAGCGGTCGTCTTCCCTGCATAAGTGGTTTTCAATTTTAAGGGTCATGTAGGAAATCGAAGAAAGTTGTAAGGTGCTTGCAGTGATACACTCAGTGACTATGCAGTCTGAATCACCAGCAGTTTGATGTGAGGAAGAGTGGTAACTGCTCCAGATAAGGGGGGGGGGGGGAAGGGGGGAGGGGGGGGATTAAACAAGCATCGAGGAGCAGAGTTCGTAAGTTCAGATGAAATTGTTTGGTCAGTCGGACACATAAGCCGACGCTGCTTAATCGACAGTGAACAAGTGCGAGTAGTAACCACATGGGGAAGTATGCATTGTTGTTGCTGCACAAACAACAGCAATAGTGATCGATCATAACTGAATAAAATTTGTACACATACGCAGTTGAAAATACTGAAGAGACTGTATATATAGTAAGTTAGTTTCATGGTAAATTAAAACGTGGTTGCTTTTTGAATCACGCGAAGATCACCTACGTCATCACTTCAACATTTAGTATGGATACTTTAGTGTACCTTACTGTTATGGACAGTATAAAAAACGTTGTACTGAGCATTCGCGAATATACGGTAGTGTGTTTTATACTGTAATCCTTATTGTACTGTAGCGTGTGCTTACGTCTTTTCTTCAACACAAAATTCATTCATTTATTTTGACTGTGCATCATTTACGTCGCACAAAGAGAAGATATAAGATGGATATGCAACGTATGTGAGCGGGTAACATCTGTATGGTTTAATTTAAAGGCACACGACAAGTATTCGATGAAGAAGGTTCGGTTGATCAGTTAATGCTGTGGGAGTACGACCGAACGCCATCCGAGAGGAACCCGATACCGCGAGCGGTGAATTTCCTCAAAATTGCTACCGATTTAGCCTCTGATGATTGATCCAAACCGGGCGTCGTCATTCTCGCAGCGGTCGTCTTCCCTGCATAAGTGGTTTTCAATTTTAAGGGTCATGTAGGAAATCGAAGAAAGTTGTAAGGTGCTTGCAGTGATACACTCAGTGACTATGCAGTCTGAATCACCAGCAGTTTGATGTGAGGAAGAGTGGTAACTGCTCCAGATAAGGGGGGGGGGGAAGGGGGAAGGAGAGGGAGGGAAGAGGGGGAAAGGGAACTGCGTTGAAAAGGTTTGTCGGCAACTGATCTGAATTCGTATGTCTTTTGATGCAGATTTATCGTTTGGAAGTAACTGTCTTGTGCATTCCTTGCTATATTGAAAGGGCGAAGATTCGAGTCTCCTGAATAGCACATAGTGCCTGAGTAGCATTTATGAAGAGAAAAAACATCTTAAAGAAGACAGCTAAAGCTAACTGTAATGCTGAGAATTAGTGAAGCAGCGTTTCGAGCATGTGAATTGATTTCTTTATTTTAATTGTTTTTTGCTAATGGCTTGGCACTTTCCGAGCGAGTTTCATATAGGTGATAAGTTTTTGTCATCTTGTTTTCGCAAAACAGCTGGCACTCAACTCTCCATGCAGCGAATCTCTTCGACGGAGAATTTCCTACTTCATCAGATATTGGAGTTTTTTTTTTCGGTCACTTTGGGATCTTTGATTGTTCGATTTTCACTTCCGTCTATGCGTTCAGCCGTCCTGATTTAATAGACGAAGAGTCTTCCGCAGTAAATGAAGGACCCTTGAACGAACTTGTTTTAAAAGCCGGAGATGTGCTGTCGAAGATAAAAATATTTTTGAGGTTAACCCGAAGCATATTAGAGATATAATTTTGCTCCCCTTTCCTCTTATGTCGCTTTGATAGGAACAAACTAAACGGGTTTTTTATGGCCAGGTTGTTGAGTGACCAGAAATGTCAGTGCATTGTTAGCTCTTTCTTACCGAAGGATAGTATGCCTCAGTTGGCATGCCGTATAAGTTCATATAGCTGCGGACGTTTCATGGTTCCATTTTTTAGTTATAAAAAACTGTTCTCAGAGCAAGCGATTGCGTGGATGAGGCAGAAAAAATATCATCGCCTTTTTGTGGATAGTTGTTGGATGGGAGTATTGTGCTTATCGGGTAGCTAAGTTGATGAAACATTAGGCGTACAGTATAGAGGTTGCGGGCTCGGCTGTCGTCAAGTAGGAGCATACTTCGAGCTATTAGACCGTCATGTTGGTGTTCTTTATCTGTAAGATTTCGTTGTCCATCATTGTACAAATAATTGCGAATTGTTTAAAGATTCGGTTATATGCGGTTTTTTTTGGTTGTTGCTATCATCGTCCTTTTAAAAATCTCAACCTTGAATACGGGAGTGAAGTGTTAGAGAATCCGCAGCGCTTTGACGGAAACAGTTTACGGTGTGGTGTCTAGAATAGGATTGCAGAGTAATTCAGGGAATTGGCGAGAGGGGGGGGGGGG
>JPKZ01002173.1:177313-193433 GCA_000803305.1 Toxocara canis
ACCTCTTACCTTTTTGTTTAAAATTTTGGTTTATATGTTTTGACGTTGTCGTTTTTACAATAATTTCTACGCGAAATGTGAGACTAATATTAATTATGGTACTTTTAAGAAGTTTTTCGAAAATTTTCATTTTTGTTTGAAAAAAATCAAAGACCTCATCGGTTCAATGAGAACTTTAATTTGTTGAGGCCTTCTTGGAATTTCGTCGCGAGTTTGAGGTTACGCATATGCTATATATCGGTGGAAAGCGATTCATGATTGTTTTTCGTAATGACACGCATTTAGAAACGCCTCACTTCGAACGCTTCATTTAACGTAAATCGAACGTTTTCTAAAACGGCCAACTGAACGTTTCTGTTATGGGAAACGAAGAAACCGAAATTACTATTTGTTTTCTGAAGTAATTTCGCGTTTATAAGTTGTTTTGTTTTTGCGATATTTATCATATTGTGATTAATATTTCGATCAGTTGATAAGTGTTCTAATGCGATCATAAAGTAAACACTTTGAATCATCGGCAAAGTTAATAAGCGTAGTCGAATTTAGGAAGCAAGAGACCCGCATTAAGAAAAGCAGGGTCCTGATTCGCTCGTTTTACCGACCCACTCATCCCTCGCTTTCAGTTGCCAAAGGACGGGCGGGACGGGAGTTATCTCATCGAAGTACAGTTCAGTTCGTTGGACGGAGGAGGGGACCCTGGCCAAATTCAAGCAACAACTAGCCTGGTTCAACGCTATCACAGATCGTTTTGGCCCACGGAAAAGAGGAACGAGGTCTTCGATCAAAAAGGGTAAAAAAGTATCACCTGTTTTTTTTTTTTAAGATGAAGATCATCTGAATATTTTTGAAAAAAAAAGATCACCTGAAAAAAGGCACCTCGAAGGGGAAGGGTTTTCGCAAACTCCTTTCCTTTATTCTAAGTAATAACCTAGTCACCTGCTCCATCATCATAAAAACAAAACTTTGGAAGTCTTCCTCGAAAGTGAACGCTCTCCATGTACCATAATGCTTCAAGTCTGGCCGAACAGTAGTGACAGTTGTCGCAGCGATACGTGCATCATCTCCTAGATGGCATCACCTACACATCACGCCAACCCGATCCTCTCATCCAGGAAACGTACTCAACTCGAATTTAAATTAAAATTCAAAACCACCACGTAGCTAGACGACAAGTGTCATCATCGTATGGATGCAGTGAAATGAAAATCGGCGATGCCACCAATAGCAGTAAGATATTGGCGTTTCGGTGGGGCAAAAAGCTCTACAAATTGCAAACAAATGTCGTCGGAAAGTCAACAATCGAAATTTACTCAAATCATCCCGAAATTAAGTACTACTTAATTGAATTACTCAAATTAACATTTCCTTTCATTTCATCAACGCATCATTTTCGCGCGCTTTTCCAAATTCAAATGAGGAAGCGCGCATTTTTGTTTTATGATCGTATTCGATCTCGAGCTTCTGATCTACGCTTACGTGATTGGTCTATTGATAGTTCCGAGTTCCACTAGCACAATGCTGATGCAAATTGGTAATGCGCCAACAGCAAAGGAGATCGATCACTGAGGGAGAGATCAAAAGAGATCAACTGGCGGGAATGTCGTTTGAGCGGGAAGACCGGTCGATCTCTCGATGATGTTCATCAAATTATAATAGCACTTCGAATACTGATCATTCATTGTCAGTCGTTGTCGGAGCCGAGTGGGGTTGGTTGGTTGGTTGGCTGGTGGGGTTTTGGTTGTTGATTTTGGATAGTTATATACTGTCGTATTGTGTATTGTACAACGTTGTCTGTTAGTCGCGTTTTGTGTTTGCTGTCGAGAATTTGCGAATTTTTTGCAGCTGGAGTTTTTTTACGCACCGTGTTTAGAATTTTTGGTTCTCTCTATGCATTAAATTCCGAACTTCCGCGGCGTTGTCCATTTGGCTTGGAACGTTTACAGTCAAAGAAAATTTCCTTCTCGACTTTTTTTTTCTCTGGAGACTGAGGGATTGTGCGTTGTTTTTGATTTATGTCATTGTTGAGTTTCGACTATGCTAGGTAGAGGGGTTTATTTCATCAGTTCTGATTCCCATGGGTGTCTGGGAAAGCATGAGATAAGTATGCTTGGCGGGTCATTACATGTTTCCATTTGTCCATCAGTACCCGTAAAGAAACTAATAGGCGAAGTGTTGGGCCCAAATGAGCCTTTGTGGTGCAGACTGGGTTACTCTTACAATTTTTTACTATCATTAAAAGCGATGAGAACTGCACTCAATAGTCAGTTGCTCTCTGAACAGCGTGGCAAGAGATGAAATGGACTTGCATGGAGAAGGAAAGAGCTGGAATGTGAGTAGTAAAACTGTTATGAGAATCGTTATAAGCCTGGTCGTACATTTTGAAACATATTTCCGTCCAATTTAAAACAGCGCTGAATTTTTGTTTCCCGTTTGCTCAACCAACATGTTTTTTGTTCAGATAAGTTGTTTTTGAGTCAGTCGAGTATTATGTCAAATTCATCGGAAGCCGGAAAGGAAAACGAGCGCAAGGTAACGTTTTTCTTCCTTATTTGTACTGGGGTGGGGTGGGGAGTATGGGATAGAGAAGTAGGCTGTTGCTTATGTCATCATCGCCGATTCAATTTTCAGGAGAAACGTGTCTCGCTGTCCAGTCCATCCGTACTTTTGTCACCGGCATCCAGAGTCGTCCACAAGAAGGCATGTTTTTTGCTGTCGTTGATTCTATGCGCATTTGCAGAATTGCGCTTGCAGAGCATATTTGGCGGCGGGGGGGGTGGGGAGTGCGTTTGTCTTTATAAGTATGGGTCTGCCTGCCCGACGATTTCAAATGCAGAGCCACGAAGCTGGCTACAGTGGTAAATATAATTTAAATCGTAGAATGCTGTTCTACTCAATTTCCATACGGTTCATTGACATTCGCGAAAGTTGTTGAAGTTCAGAAATGCCTAGGATTTCTTGCAAATTTGTACGGTCGATGGATTTGCACATGTCGAAGGCCGACGAAGGTTGTTGGTTTGGCAAGCAAGACTCGAAAAGCGCACCTTACATTAGCTCGTGATACGAATGCCGGCCTGTTTCATTTTGTTAAAATCACCATTGTAATGGATTGTCCAAGTCGCTGACTTCAAAAATTTTATTTCGCTTTTCGATGATCAGGGCTGTTTTCGACGCATGGATGCTGTTTACGGTTGCAGGAGGGATCTATTTTGGCAATATAAAATTAGAAAGAGAGAAACGAGAAGTGGGACGGTAAAATGGAGAAAGCTGGGGCAGCAAGAAGTAAAGAGCATAGTCGTACGGCGAGCATCAATAGAAAGTGGGAAGGGAGGGGATGAGGTCGATAGGTCACTCTTCTCGTTTGCCATTACTGAGCTGTTTAGTTTGAAAGTTTCACCATGTGCCGTAGTTGAAACGATTTGAATGGCGGTATTTTCTGTTGCGACATCCATCTAGCACTTCCTGTCACATCTATAAAACCTCTCCATCTAAAAGAAAGAGCTCGTTCATTTCAGGCTCGAGTGTCGGCACCGTTTGAACTGAGGACAAATGTTCTGGCGGCAGGTGATGTGAAGGTTAGTGCATCCATGTTAGTCTCGTCACCTTTTGCATAACATAGTGCTAGATGTATGTACTTCCATTTGTGTTTGGCAATTCGAGTGCTTTTAAGGTTTGCTACCTCCAAGCAGTGTGCTGGATAGTTTATCATTCTAATTACGTGGATTGGCAAATTGTCGTAGTTGGGAGCAGTCGGAGGTACCCGGATTCATTATATCATAGAAATTACACGGTACTCGACAATACTGAAGGCGCATACGCCGCAGTACTTCGAATTCACCTCGGCTAGGGCGGGCACTAGCTCAGTGGTAGAGCTCCCGCTTCGTATGCGGGAAGACCTCGGTTCGATTTCCTGTTGCTTAACCGACGGTTCGCCAGCAGGCTAACCACGAGGCGTTCCGAAACTGGTCAATACAACCATGCGTGGGCATGACCGTCAGCTGCATCGATACGGGAATTGATGAAATTACAGCTGTCCTTGCATCCCTTTTGCATATTTCTGGCGCGATGTGTGGAGAAAAATTTACATTTGATGGGTAAACATATTCATATAGGCTGTCTCGGAGGACGAGAGCGACGAGCTGAAGGTCGCATCACACAACGAACCAGCTGGACCGGGATCAGGCACCCCAGTCAAAACAGCTGTCTCTCCTCCAGCGTCTGCTATTGAAGTCAATCAGGTAGGCAAAATCTTCCCTCCCGAATTAGGAGGTGTTGGGAAGAAAATTTACAAAGTAAGAAATGAATCTCCAACGGAAAACGTCACATTTAGAGAATTTTGGCGCATGCGATTGATGCATAGGTAGGCAGGTACTCCTGACCTTCATATCACCAACCGCCAGATTATTCGATCTCAGTTCTAACGGTTGCTGCTTCTGAAAAACTTTTGGATTAGTTTACCTTTCTGAACACCTACTTTGGCCTACCGTCGTAATTTGCAGCAGCCGGCAGTGGCCGACCATGCTGCATCAGATTTTTGAAAAATGTATACGATAGTAGGTGATACTGTATGTCCGCATACTATAATGGCTCAAGTAGAGCTCCAGAGCGCTACTTTTCGGGAGGCTTTGGGGGGGGGGAGGAGCAGGGAATTGGATTAGAGCACAAAATTATTCTTGAGAGGGGTATCTTAAAATATTCCTCTGCTTACAATGGGAATTATTTTAATGAGTATCGATCGGGGTGAAGGGGGAGGGTGGGGAGAAGAGGAAAGGAAGAGGGTGATGGGTGCGAAACGGGACGATTATGTTCGAATACGTTTTGAGGAAGACGGGCGAAAACAGTTTATGAATACGAGCAGGAGAGGGGCTTTTTTTTCATGAAACCTGTTCGGGATAAAACAGTCCATGTTGTTATGACCCGTGCATATGGAGCTGAAGGTATATGAGGACGTGATGATTATGTTGAAATTATTCGTTCATTGCTAACTGTATATTACTGCAGGCTGCCTCGGGCGAGCTGAACGCTGCATCAGACAACAAGGGTTCTCCTCAACGAACTGAGCAGAAACCGGGGACTCCAGCGAGCGTAGCAGCTCGTCTGCCGTCATCTCCTGCTGTTGTTAATGAGGTGAACGAGGTTTCCTTTCTTGGAAGAGGATGCCAAGATTCGAGCGTTTTGGTGCGTACAGCGCTTGCCAATGTTGGTAACCTCTTTCCCAGTTTTGAAGGATGAGATGTATTGAAAGGAAGGAAGAGGGTAGGACCGCTACGCTTCCCCTAATCCATTCCCCTTTTTTTCCTGTTTCAACTGCCCATATTTGGCGGCGGGGGGGGGTGGGGAGTGCGTTTGTCTTTATAAGTATGGGTCTGCCTGCCCGACGATTTCAAATGCAGAGCCACGAAGCTGGCTACAGTGGTAAATATAATTTAAATCGTAGAATGCTGTTCTACTCAATTTCCATACGGTTCATTGACATTCGCGAAAGTTGTTGAAGTTTAGAAATGCCTAGGATTTCTTGCAAATTTGTACGGTCGATGGATTTGCACATGTCGAAGGCCGACGAAGGTTGTTGGTTTGGCAAGCAAGACTCGAAAAGCGCACCTTACATTAGCTCGTGATACGAATGCCGGCCTGTTTCATTTTGTTAAAATCACCATTGTAATGGATTGTCCAAGTCGCTGACTTCAAAAATTTTATTTCGCTTTTCGATGATCAGGGCTGTTTTCGACGCATGGATGCTGTTTACGGTTGCAGGAGGGATCTATTTTGGCAATATAAAATTAGAAAGAGAGAAACGAGAAGTGGGACGGTAAAATGGAGAAAGCTGGGGCAGCAAGAAGTAAAGAGCATAGTCGTACGGCGAGCATCAATAGAAAGTGGGAAGGGAGGGGATGAGGTCGATAGGTCACTCTTCTCGTTTGCCATTACTGAGCTGTTTAGTTTGAAAGTTTCACCATGTGCCGTAGTTGAAACGATTTGAATGGCGGTATTTTCTGTTGCGACATCCATCTAGCACTTCCTGTCACATCTATAAAACCTCTCCATCTAAAAGAAAGAGCTCGTTCATTTCAGGCTCGAGTGTCGGCACCGTTTGAACTGAGGACAAATGTTCTGGCGGCAGGTGATGTGAAGGTTAGTGCATCCATGTTAGTCTCGTCACCTTTTGCATAACATAGTGCTAGATGTATGTACTTCCATTTGTGTTTGGCAATTCGAGTGCTTTTAAGGTTTGCTACCTCCAAGCAGTGTGCTGGATAGTTTATCATTCTAATTACGTGGATTGGCAAATTGTCGTAGTTGGGAGCAGTCGGAGGTACCCGGATTCATTATATCATAGAAATTACACGGTACTCGACAATACTGAAGGCGCATACGCCGCAGTACTTCGAATTCACCTCGGCTAGGGCGGGCACTAGCTCAGTGGTAGAGCTCCCGCTTCGTATGCGGGAAGACCTCGGTTCGATTTCCTGTTGCTTAACCGACGGTTCGCCAGCAGGCTAACCACGAGGCGTTCCGAAACTGGTCAATACAACCATGCGTGGGCATGACCGTCAGCTGCATCGATACGGGAATTGATGAAATTACAGCTGTCCTTGCATCCCTTTTGCATATTTCTGGCGCGATGTGTGGAGAAAAATTTACATTTGATGGGTAAACATATTCATATAGGCTGTCTCGGAGGACGAGAGCGACGAGCTGAAGGTCGCATCACACAACGAACCAGCTGGACCGGGATCAGGCACCCCAGTCAAAACAGCTGTCTCTCCTCCAGCGTCTGCTATTGAAGTCAATCAGGTAGGCAAAATCTTCCCTCCCGAATTAGGAGGTGTTGGGAAGAAAATTTACAAAGTAAGAAATGAATCTCCAACGGAAAACGTCACATGGTTCGATTTCCTGCTGCTTAACCGACGGTTCGCCAGCAGGCTAACCACGAGGCGTTCCGAAACTGGTCAATACAACCATGCGTGGGCATGACCGTCAGCTGCATCGATACGGGAATTGATGAAATTACAGCTGTCCTTGCATCCCTTTTGCATATTTCTGGCGCGATGTGTGGAGAAAAATTTACATTTGATGGGTAAACATATTCATATAGGCTGTCTCGGAGGACGAGAGCGACGAGCTGAAGGTCGCATCACACAACGAACCAGCTGGACCGGGATCAGGCACCCCAGTCAAAACAGCTGTCTCTCCTCCAGCGTCTGCTATTGAAGTCAATCAGGTAGGCAAAATCTTCCCTCCCGAATTAGGAGGTGTTGGGAAGAAAATTTACAAAGTAAGAAATGAATCTCCAACGGAAAACGTCACATTTAGAGAATTTTGGCGCATGCGATTGATGCATAGGTAGGCAGGTACTCCTGACCTTCATATCACCAACCGCCAGATTATTCGATCTCAGTTCTAACGGTTGCTGCTTCTGAAAAACTTTTGGATTAGTTTACCTTTCTGAACACCTACTTTGGCCTACCGTCGTAATTTGCAGCAGCCGGCAGTGGCCGACCATGCTGCATCAGATTTTTGAAAAATGTATACGATAGTAGGTGATACTGTATGTCCGCATACTATAATGGCTCAAGTAGAGCTCCAGAGCGCTACTTTTCGGGAGGCTTTGGGGGGGGGGAGGAGCAGGGAATTGGATTAGAGCACAAAATTATTCTTGAGAGGGGTATCTTAAAATATTCCTCTGCTTACAATGGGAATTATTTTAATGAGTATCGATCGGGGTGAAGGGGGAGGGTGGGGAGAAGAGGAAAGGAAGAGGGTGATGGGTGCGAAACGGGACGATTATGTTCGAATACGTTTTGAGGAAGACGGGCGAAAACAGTTTATGAATACGAGCAGGAGAGGGGCTTTTTTTTCATGAAACCTGTTCGGGATAAAACAGTCCATGTTGTTATGACCCGTGCATATGGAGCTGAAGGTATATGAGGACGTGATGATTATGTTGAAATTATTCGTTCATTGCTAACTGTATATTACTGCAGGCTGCCTCGGGCGAGCTGAACGCTGCATCAGACAACAAGGGTTCTCCTCAACGAACTGAGCAGAAACCGGGGACTCCAGCGAGCGTAGCAGCTCGTCTGCCGTCATCTCCTGCTGTTGTTAATACTGCAGGCTGCCTCGGGCGAGCTGAACGCTGCATCAGACAACAAGGGTTCTCCTCAACGAACTGAGCAGAAACCGGGGACTCCAGCGAGCGTAGCAGCTCGTCTGCCGTCATCTCCTGCTGTTGTTAATACTGCAGGCTGCCTCGGGCGAGCTGAACGCTGCATCAGACAACAAGGGTTCTCCTCAACGAACTGAGCAGAAACCGGGGACTCCAGCGAGCGTAGCAGCTCGTCTGCCGTCATCTCCTGCTGTTGTTAATACTGCAGGCTGCCTCGGGCGAGCTGAACGCTGCATCAGACAACAAGGGTTCTCCTCAACGAACTGAGCAGAAACCGGGGACTCCAGCGAGCGTAGCAGCTCGTCTGCCGTCATCTCCTGCTGTTGTTAATACTGCAGGCTGCCTCGGGCGAGCTGAACGCTGCATCAGACAACAAGGGTTCTCCTCAACGAACTGAGCAGAAACCGGGGACTCCAGCGAGCGTAGCAGCTCGTCTGCCGTCATCTCCTGCTGTTGTTAATACTGCAGGCTGCCTCGGGCGAGCTGAACGCTGCATCAGACAACAAGGGTTCTCCTCAACGAACTGAGCAGAAACCGGGGACTCCAGCGAGCGTAGCAGCTCGTCTGCCGTCATCTCCTGCTGTTGTTAATACTGCAGGCTGCCTCGGGCGAGCTGAACGCTGCATCAGACAACAAGGGTTCTCCTCAACGAACTGAGCAGAAACCGGGGACTCCAGCGAGCGTAGCAGCTCGTCTGCCGTCATCTCCTGCTGTTGTTAATACTGCAGGCTGCCTCGGGCGAGCTGAACGCTGCATCAGACAACAAGGGTTCTCCTCAACGAACTGAGCAGAAACCGGGGACTCCAGCGAGCGTAGCAGCTCGTCTGCCGTCATCTCCTGCTGTTGTTAATGAGGTGAACGAGGTTTCCTTTCTTGGAAGAGGATGCCAAGATTCGAGCGTTTTGGTGCGTACAGCGCTTGCCAATGTTGGTAACCTCTTTCCCAGTTTTGAAGGATGAGATGTATTGAAAGGAAGGAAGAGGGTAGGACCGCTACGCTTCCCCTAATCCATTCCCCTTTTTTTCCTGTTTCAACTGCCGTTTTTCTTCGTGTTCGTTTCTGTAAAGTACTGCGTTGACCATCCATCATTCACACGTCTGCGTTTAGATGTTGAGAAGTTTTGCACGGTTCTCCACATTTGTTATTTTATGCGTTTTCTGAATTTCATGGAAGGCGGTTCGGAATTCATAAGAAGTGTATTTCAGTGGCATCATCTGGCGTCCGCAGAGATTTTATCAGATCGAATGAATTCGGATGTATTCTGAAAGACTCCTTTTCCTTGCTTCATGGATTGGGAAGCAGTAGGTGAAGGAATTGTCCGCAGTTTTTTATTTACTAATTTTCTTAAAATGCGCTCTTTGGAATTTCTTCTTAAGTCTGAACTGTTTTAGAGAGAGAGAAAAGGCGTGCTGAAAGGCGAATGAATAAAGAGGGGGAGGAGGGCGAAAGAAGCTCTTGCCTACGCCATTGAAGATTATCTTAATTTTTGCTGCAACATCAAGACAAACTACTGCAATCCATTTGTCCCTTCTCGTTGAAGAATGAGCTCATTATTCCAAGAAATGCGGGCAATTTATTCCAGGTGAGTACTGTAGCCATCGATAGTGGAATACTGCTGCAAATGAGCGGAAGTCGATCACATCTCAGGAGTAATTCTTACAGGCTATCTTCGAGGCTGCGATGCATGACGGTGCAACAACAGCTGTTGACGGCGAAAGTTTTCATCCGGACAACACGATGGTAGGGGATATTTCGGCATCGGGTATATCAAATTTAGCACCATCTCGATCTCCAGGTGCTCATGCGGATGACAGAAAAGTAGGCGTATATTTCCATATTTCTTGAATTTTAGGAAATGTTTTCCAACCTTTCTTTGCATGTTACTCTAATAGGTGACTGCCTATCTCCATCCCGCTTGTAATCTCTATTTGAAAGATAGTCCCATTATGCTTCCCAACAAACCATTTTTTAGTCTGGTTAAAACATCCTTGCAGACGTCTGAAGTCTTGCAGACTTCCTCTTGTGAGCGGTCTCGATGTAGTAAAAGCGAGTGAGCAGAGAGGGGGAGGGAGAAATGGCAGGAGAGGGGCTTTAGTCACTGTTTTTCATGCACGGTATGTTATTGATAATGGAATGCGTGCCGTATTCATCCTCAATATTAAAATGAGTACATATGCACAGTCTTACAGGCCGGACTGGGGGTTACCAAGTTACCTCTGCTTTATTAACGCCACTCTAAAATATGGGTTGAGGATGTATTGTTAATTTTGCCTAACTTCCCTGGCTGCTGAGATATCTTCATCATTTCTGGTATTAACCTTTAATTGACTATCGAACGGGATGCAAAAGCTGTAGCTAACTGAAAAGCCAGATACACTCATTCCTAAACCATGTGTGGCTCTTTCGCAACCGTATTTTTTCGGGTCCCGTGAGATTTCTGGCGTTTTCGGCATGGTATGGCTCCTATAAATTTTAACCATATAGATCATCCAAGCAAGAGAAGCGTTTCTTTCTCCTCTTTCGCATCACATATCTACTTTGTAGAACGCCTCGGAAGGCATCGAAGGAGCGGCCTGTGAAATTTTGATGTGTTCTGATAAAATATTTGACTTTCGCAACAGATATCAGGGCTGTTCAGAATGCCAAGTTGAAGTTTGCTGTTTCGTTTGGCCTTTGCTATATATCCAGGCAAAAGTTTGGAATTTAACGAAGGTTGCTGGAGATTTGGGTTGATTATGTTTGTAGTGTTGTGGTGCATCCATGGAACTAGACGGGAAGAGTTGTCGTTTGAAGAGTCTTGTTGAATCTAGTGTTTTCGCATTTTCCGAACAAGTCCGCCCTAATGCTAACGAGACAAGGGCTTTTATGACCTACGTTGTATAGTTGTTTCGCAAGCGTGGGCATTAATCATCTCAACAAATATGCGAGTTTATAGATTTCATCAGCCGAAGAAAATGTGCACACGGTGGATGCCCTGGAAGAGGAAAACACCGTCATGGACAAGGCACCTATCGAAGGCTCGGCGCCGCAAGCTCCCGCTTCTGCTGTTACACAGGTTTCCGGTTGTGTTCAAACTCCAGTAAGTTAATGTTGTTGTCAGCGTGATGTCAACCTTGAATTTTTAAAATATTGGCAAGCTACATTTGAATGCTTGTACATAATCTGAGCCGTACACAGCGGGCATCAACTTGACCGCCCTAATGCTAACGAGACAAGGGCTTTTATGACCTACGTTGTATAGTTGTTTCGCAAGCGTGGGCATTAATCATCTCAACAAATATGCGAGTTTATAGATTTCATCAGCCGAAGAAAATGTGCACACGGTGGATGCCCTGGAAGAGGAAAACACCGTCATGGACAAGGCACCTATCGAAGGCTCGGCGCCGCAAGCTCCCGCTTCTGCTGTTACACAGGTTTCCGGTTGTGTTCAAACTCCAGTAAGTTAATGTTGTTGTCAGCGTGATGTCAACCTTGAATTTTTAAAATATTGGCAAGCTACATTTGAATGCTTGTACATAATCTGAGCCGTACACAGCGGGCATCAACTTGAGAGTTTTCTTTTCCTTCCGCTTCGTGCGAAATGAGGCTGAAGTTGGGGCATTTACGTACAACCAGAATGCCGTCGAGAGGTCATAATTGTCGGCTTTTTTCAGCCGTTTTATTGAATTTGAATATCAAAACTGCAGTAGGAAGTTCGGTGAAATTCTGATAACTTTGCTGTTCATCGTACGATGTAAGCGGGAGATTCGTACGAAATGAGGTTCTTCATAAGGCTTCTGTTTCTGTTCTGTATGGTGTCGTGATCAAGACTAGGCGCAAGGGCAAGTATTCTGGAGACATTTTTGGACTAGTATTGCATTAGATTTCAAGGCGACAAAGGCAGTTGTCCTTCACGAAAACTGTAATTTATAGATCGTTGTGGTCGACTGCAATCCGTAGTGTTATTAGTTCGAGTTTTTCGTTTTTCTTATTAATCGCTTTTGCTAGTTGCGGACTTGCATCAAGTTCTGTCGTAGGTATTTGCTGTTATGTGAGTCCTTTGAAAGAAATGCTTGTTTTGATTTAAACGAATCCCACATTGTTTTGCTTTTTTGGATGTTTGGTGCGAAGCAACCGCTTTTTTTCCGTCCGTCTTAATGGTTGTAATTTAGGCCGTCGAAAAGGAACGGGGAAATTACATGGCACTGGTGGCAGATCCCTACTTGGACGCATCAGCTGTAGAGATTAGTGTGCTCAACGGTACTTTCGATGCGTCTTCTATGACCGCCATGGTCGGTCTAATGTTCTCTTCTTCCTCATGGTTTTTGGCGAACGTTTGAGAGGGATTACGCAGTCAGAGTGTGCGATAGAGAATTTGTTATGAGGGCATGTTAAACAGTGTTTTCTGATTCGTTTCAGAAGCCTATTCTTTTGCGCTTTGTTTCGAAATGACTTAACAAAAAAGCGAGTATATGGCTATGTATATACTTGTATGCTGAAGATTTGAAGGAAGCAGCCGATTCATTATTCGATTGAATGTTGTTGTCTTGTATAAGCAGAGTTAATTATTTGTAGCTTTTTGAAACACCGATGTGATGTAAGCCTCGCAGTTATGAAACCAAAATAGTCGTCCGAAATCAGAAGGCTTTTTAAAGGGTAAGTGGTTATCGCGTCGAGGACTGGCCACTACATTTAGCTAAGGTTGAACATGAAGAACTGAAGTTTTCCAAGGAGTGTATACTGATATAGCTGACCGTACGTAATTATTTTTTGCGAAGTTCCGGAAAATACTTTAAATGTTCCAGAAATATCTTTTCCAAAGTAATATTTTAAAGGTTCTTCCGGACGCTGATGACGACAGTTACGCAGCCACTATCAAGAAGGAAAGTCACTCATTTGCAGAACGTCATCTCCCAACGGATCTCCCTGGCGTGGCTTCGGTACTTTCTCCGAGCGATGTCTGCATGGACGGCACAAAAGTTGGTGGATATTTCACTTAACTGTTTATTAAAGAAAAAATTTATTTTGCATGAGCTGTCCAACGTGATAATTTATGAGTAAAGGTGGTGCACAGCCGTGCCGAAATATCGCACAAATGTGATTTTTGCACGGTGGATGAATTCGGTTGCGAAGTAGACGATAACAGTATTGTATCGCGTCATTATAGATTGTCGTATTAGATGCTTACTGCCTCACGGAAGCAAATACCTTATTACTTTGGACTCGGCTATCTGGGGCTTGTTTTCCCCGACTTGTTTAGAGGTGACTATTTTTGAGAAATTGATAAGGGCAGAGGAGGAATTGGGCTGAGGCATAGAACGAGGTTCGCAAAATGAGTATTTTCTACTTGTTTCTCTCTTTGAAATCGGAATTTTATGAATATGAAAAGGAGAAATGAGTAAAGCGACAATATTATATCACTCGAGAACGCGTTGAAGAAGTGCGGTGGAGCAAGATCGACGCGTATTTAGAAAGGGAGTTGCATTTAGGGGACGAGACTACTTGTAGGGCCTGAAGGGCTGGGCTTTATTCAAGGTGTACCACGAGAACGTTTCTATTATCGTCGGAGCAAATCCTTTTAATACAAAGTGGTGAGTTGGTTAAGAAAATTTTGAAGAGAAAAGTCAATTCAAATGCAAAATTTTCAGTTCCATTAATCTTTTTTTTTTGTTTCCGTCGGTCCGATGTTTCTTCCTAGACATGCCCTGGTCGCATGAAAATGTACGTTCATTGATCTTGCTGAACCCAAATCGATATCAATTTGCGAAAGTGGTATATTTCAAGAAGCATTTGGTCGTCGGGTATTTTCATCTGGTACAGCTGGTCACGTTGCTGCAGTTTTTGCCTTCACATTTATTGATTTTTTATAGTTCGCCAATTATTCTTTTTAAGCTAGCATTCCTGAAGGTCTTTCCTTCGAAGATAATTGCGGCCATAAGGGAGAAAGTTCGCGTATTTGTTATGTGGATGCGTTCTAGCCCTTTTCTCTAGTGTTGCATGATTTGGTTGAGTTGGCGACGGGGTATGTGACGCCGAACGTACATGCAAGTTAAGCAACACGGAGGGAGAGTTCGATTCCAGATGTGAAAGCTGGATTTCAGATGTGCGATTTTCGGGATCCGAGATTCCTCAAAACGGCCAATACGCTTAGAGCGTGTTTTGGCGATCGAGTTGGAGCGTTATCTGGCAAGGGGATGTAAGAAGTGTTTGACATTGAATAACGAGACGGGAATTTCTGTGCAGCCTTAACGTAGGTATTAGTTTGGAAGTGTAGAGTCATTGTCGTTGTAAATGTTTGGTTGGTAAACCAGGCGTTCGCCGTGAAGATGCATCGGCAAAAGATGAGTACACGTTCAGCATGTCCGTCATTCGCACTGCACGACAATTGGTCTCATACTGGTCACGAAAATCGTTCGCAGCCGGTCCAAAAGGGAGGGGAGGGGAGCGAGCGGCGTACGCAAACCGCACGTACGCCGCTCGCTCCCCTTCCCTGTGTTGGGAATGATCTGTAAGTGCAGACAGATCATTCCCAACAGATCCCACGATCTTTCCTTGCCGTGGTCTGCCGCAGTTTTTTAGATTTCATCGGTGCCTGCGAACATGGAAATTAGTGCGGCCGAAGTAAACGAGAGCTTCGAATACAGCCCGAATACAACTATTGTAGAGGGCACCATAGAGCCTCATACCTCCACTTCGTTTCGTCTGAATGTCTCGGTGAGCATTATTGGTTGCATAGTTTATATACGTTCAGGTATAATAAATGAATATACTCGGTGACCTGGACAGATGTGTGGCGAGGTGAACTTGTTACCTCTTATTGTCCTTTCCTGCATGCAGGGTCATAGAGAGTTGCAGTCCTTTCATTAAGGAATATTAAAAAGGAATTTATCTTCCGCATGAAATTTTAGCAGTCTTCCTGAAATTCTTCCTGTATTTATTTTGCTTATGAACTCACTGAGTGTCCGCACTCAAAGATATATGGCCTCCCGAAAGGGTTGATCCATTTTACCCGCTTTGTTTATTAGGTAACCCCAGTGTGCAGTTACCTTGGAATTGTTTAAACGTGCATAATAATATAATACTGCTGCGAACTGAAATAACGTTTTGGTCGAGGTGCGAATTTTCCATCTGTATGTGGATCTATGCAGTTTAAAAGTTTGCAGTAGGAAGTTGGTGTGCAAATTTCCAGCCATTGTCGAGGAAGGAAGCACTTTGTTATATAACAACAGCGCAGCGGATCGTCTAGCGTAACTGCACGTACCAGATTCCGCAGCTCCAGTTGTTCTCAAGTTGATACCAAGAGATTCAGTCGTTTCGTCTGCAAAGGATGCTCTTTTTTATTTTCAGGAGGTCCCTCAGAATATCGCGATCGATGGTGAACAGCCAAATGAAACGAGACCTTCAGATGCCACTCAGGAGGATCCCCGCGCGCTGAAGAGATCCAGTCTTAGCCAGGAATCGAGTGAGGCTGAGCGTCTCATCAAAATAGAGCCGTTTCTGGTGCATGAAGAAGGGCGGACTGAATCAGACAATGGCGCACACGACGGGAAAGGGGCTAAGTTCGTTGCCGCGGTGAAAGCTGAATCAGAGGAGACAGATGGAGGGACGAAGGCGGCGCATGACGTGGGTGAAGACACGAGTCAAGTGGAAGGGAGCGTGAGTAAAGACAAGGGTGCTTCTCCAGGTAGCGTTGAAGGAGGTGATGTTGAGATGCAATCGTATGTCGACAAAACTACTTTAACTAAAGCACGCCTCAGTGGAGAATGTTTAACAGCTGAAGATGATTCTGCTGAACCCTCTCCAGGTTAGCCTTTTTTACTCGTATTTTTCTTCTGGGTTTTACTCACCGGGTTAAACCGATGGCATCCTAAACTCACATTTTGACATAAAATTGAGTAAAATCGAATAGCTCATGTCGATTTGGGTTGTCTAGGCTTGAATTGAGTGATAGAAGCTGCAACTTTTCTTTTTTTTTTT
>JPKZ01002173.1:193634-206785 GCA_000803305.1 Toxocara canis
AGTTTTTGTATTTTTTTTTTTTGTTGGGGTGGGGGGGGGGGGGGGGGGGAAGGGGGAAGAATCCGAATGATTTTTTTGTTCAACATTTCCTTTTAACTTGCGCAGTCATGCAGCTGTTCCCATGCGGTCGTAGAGTGTCTTTCTTTTGGGGGGCGAGGTTCCGCTTGCAGCTGGGATTTCATCATCGACAATAGAATATATCCGCAAAGATGCTTAGATAAGATTTGGTACAACAAGAGAACAATAATATAAGATTTTGAGTGGAATGCTGATGATGTTAGGAACGGAAAGTTGGCTAGAGATTGTGGACGTTAGAAATTGTGTGATTAATTAAGAGAAGATCCTTTCTCGACGATGCAGCCTCAACTTAGACTGCGACTCGATTTCTAAGACATCTTTAGATCAGATGAACCAGTGATGAGCTCAATGCGAAATGATTGCATGATGAAACTTCGAAAGACTTTCGTTTTTTATTTCACATTACCTTGACAGCTATGCATTTATTATCGTAAAATATCATAACTTCAAATAAAAATGGAAGCATGTTGAGAGATTTTTGACTGTCATTAGTGTTTTGACTTGACTGAAACAATCCGTTCACGCCATTTGTTCGACATTCTGCCGTTGTCTACTGCTTTATCCATACAAAACAATGTTATAGATTGCCGTCTGTATCGAGCAGTACTTTGAGTTCTTTGGACGTTACGTTCTCTAAATCTTTATTTAGTTTTGCTTAGTAATGCCGGCGATATAAAAGAAATGAGAAGTGGGTGATTTACGTTCAACATAGAAATAAGGAGTCGTCGAAGTTACGGCTATGAATGCAGGTGGGCTTGTGGTAGTCGACGGAGAAGTAAGCTGTACAGTAGAATCATTTTTTAGTGGACAATTTTACTGTATTAATTTTGTGCTTTACTTATTAGTACATAACGGTGGCGGTACCTAAAAATATAATTGCAACTTTCCGTGGCCTACCGTGCAGTACCGCTTTCTCGGGCTTCATTTTATTAAGGATGCCGTAATTTGTGATGAATTGTTTTGTCATCCCCATTTGGAGGCGAGTACTGGTAGCCGCAAATCGCCAACTAATTTGAAACTGAAATCGCAAGTCGCCAGAAAAAAAAGAGAACATGTTGTCAAGGAAAGAAAAAAGGAGACAGAAGCAAAAAACAAACATGTATTGAGGTCACAGACGAATCGTGGAATTAAGAATGATTGTTGGGCTTATCTTTGCTACCTTGATAAAGATTCTTTTGGTATGGCGATATAGCGCTTACTCCGGTCGGATATATTAAGATGTAGTACATGCTTTATCGGAGAAGAAGAGGCGAGTGCGTGCTTCATTAGCGACGCCTCCTTCAACACCTTCGGGCCTTTTGTCGTTTGCTCGAAAGCGCATTGACGACTATTCATTTCGAATCAACGAGGCGTATTGTGACAACTCGCAGCTATGCGACAACTGCTACGCGCTAAGGGTCGAACTGGAGAACATAACTGAAAAGGTGAAGAGTCGTTGCTGCTTTCAATTATATTGATGTCGATATTGTACCAGACAAGAATTGAGATTTTAGAATGGGTAGATGAGCAGGGTATAGGATAGAAGAGCCCATGTGTCGAACGCATTTTTCCACGTCATCATTATTTGGGGAGAGGGGGAGGGGGAATTACACATCTGCAGTGGTCCGTGATACGTATAGATTGTACCCACTGGTTTATAACCCTAACGGTGCTATCGTCCGAAAAAGCCATTACCCAAAATCGAGCCGTATTTATGTTAAGTCGATCTCAAGTCGATGCTTCCAGAAAGCCAGAAATTTAAGCATGTTTGCTTCAAGCGGGGAGGAAATGTGACGCCACATGAGATATGTCATCGTATGATGGCCTAACAACTTACTGTTGTTTTAGTTTTGTGCATGTTTCTTGACGATTATATACGCAGCGGTTTGACAAGGATAGTGTGAGCTACAGGGAAAAATGTGAAGTAGTGAAAATAGAGAGGTGCATTTTAGACCCATTTTAACTCGTTGTTGGCAAATAGCCACTCAATCCTCGAAAACGAGGGAAGGGGGGATGGTGCAGAAAGGGAGTACTTGCATTTTAAGTCTATTGTGTATCAGATAATGATTTTAGCTTTCGACGCTGTCTGCGGAACACGCCATGTGCAAAGTGACACAAGACGTCGGTCAGTCTTCCTTAGAATGCGTTAATCAGCTGAAGGTGAGTGGACCGGCCTTCCGGCGTTTCATTTTGTACCGTTTTGTCATTTTGTACAAACATAAACTATTTTGTTTATGTTTGTACCGTCAGAGCGGCGTTTCACGACGTTTATCGTTGCAGTATTTTTTTTTGTTGGAATTATTCACTTTCTAGCCTATAGACATTTTTAGGTGATAAAGTATCATTCTAGGTAAAGTATTTTGAAAGCGCTATAACTTTATAGTTGAGTGATATGGTCATTAGGTGAAAGAGGCATCAGGCACGAGCACTACCACTTCGCTGTCATTTTATAAAACTTGCCAGTGTCTTGTTTTGCGTTTTCAGAAACTTTGTGCTATAGGATATTTTATGAAGAGGGTTGTAGCAGAAGTTGGATTGAATCATCGGCAAAGTTAATAAGCGTAGTCGAATTTAGGAAGCAAGAGACCCGCATTAAGAAAAGCAGGGTCCTGATTCGCTCGTTTTACCGACGCACTCATCCCTCGCTTTCAGTTGCCAAAGGACGGGCGGGACGGGAGTTATCTCATCGAAGTACAGTTCAGTTCGTTGGACGGAGGAGGGGACCCTGGCCAAATTCAAGCAACAACCAGCCTGGTTCAACGCTATCACAGATGGTTTTGGCCCACGGAGAAGGGGGGCGGAGTCTTCGGTCAAAAAGGGTAAAAAAGAGAAAAGACTGGATTCTTCTGGAAATTGGGTCTCATGATTGAAGCAGCGTTTTTTTTTGTGGCGGGGCACCTCATAGAACAAAAAAGCCGTCTGGAAACTTTTTATTTTTGGTAGATTAGAAAGTTTCAGACATAGAAAATCATTAGAAAGTTCCAGAAGACAGACATGATCGTGATAAGAAGTGATAAAGCCGCCTAATAATTTGTTTGGTGGACACTCTCAAAAACTTTTGTCTTTTTGCTCTGCTGTTGCCTTCTAAATTATGTTTTTTTTCGTTTTCATGTGCATTTCTTCCTGAAGTCGACCAACGTGCAAATGCGTATTCCGTCCTAGTTTCTGGACTTGCTTGCTATCTCACTGTTCATTTCCATCGAAATTAAGCCGTCGTTTTCGCTTCTTTCTTTCCTCATATACTTTGACACTAGTTATTCCTTTTTTGTATGAATTCTCGAACTAATTGCGATCCTAGCCGAATTAAAGCTCTGACTCTTAGCTATGCTACTCGCAATTCACTATGGAGGTGAGCATGGGAGGGGTGTAGGGGATAGAGACGGCTTACTTATGTTAATTAACAAGCAGAGAATCATGAATGATTTAAAATAATCCAAATGCTGTAGGCACAGCTGACAAGGAAGAACGATAATCTCGCAAAAGATCTCGATGACTACAAGTTCATAATGGAGAAAGAGACGAGGAAGTGGATGGATGCTGCTAATGACTTCAAAAGGCAGGTCGGTGTAGCCAGTTTGTGGAGCGAATCGTATAAGGCAAATGCCCGATGGTGGTATCGATGAGTAGGATATGCACGAAGGGAATCAAAGCTTTGCCGCGAAGTTTTTGCCAGTCATTGTTAACTTTTGACGCTGAGGCTGTTAAAAGCATAGGGGCCTTGTCTTAATCGCAGGCGTCATTTAGTGAGACCAAATTTATTGCGCATATATTCGTTCGGCTGCTTGTACCAATGTACAAGCAGCCGAAAACGGTTAATCCCGAAAAGTAAAGTGTTGTCAGGCGGTATATTGTCTAATAAAGATTACTTCGTTTTGTTCACCTGCGTTCCTGCTTGTCACACATTCATTTGTTCGCCCTTGAAAGCTTGTTTATAGGTTATGGACTTGGAGTGTCAGCTTGAGTCATGTGAGGCTGGCAAAAGTGCACTGGAGGCAACTATGATACAGCTCAAGGCTCAGTACGATGCTGACTTATCGGCAAGCTAATTGGCTTTAGCTTTCCTTTTTTGTTTTGATGTTGTGTGGAAATATGGATGGGATACAAGAAGACTTCAGCATAGGTCCAGCTTGATGTGCTGATGACATGACATTACTGTAACCAGTTTTATTTCGTAATCACTTTTTTTTAGTGGGACTGGTATGGGTATTGACCACGGAGAGCAACAGAAGGCCCCCCCCCCCTCGTTCTCCTCTTTCCATTTTACTCACTTGCTTGCTGGTCGTTGAAATATAAAACTTTTGCTGCTGTGCTTGATCCTTGTTGAGGGTCATGAGTCGAATTTTCTTTTCTGATCACCGTCCCAGTCAATATTGGTGAGTACTGTACGAAACGGTTGTTATCATCGTAATGCTACCGCGATAGACCGAAACCTTATTTCGATCACTTGTGCATTTGTTGAAAAAAAATACCCAACGCTCAGTTTTCTGCTCCTTTGAGAGGGGGAGAGGCGATCAGGTTCCGTATCTGGTCAGTCACGTATTTGGTCGCAGAAGGAAGTCTTAATCTTCGTGTCTTCATCCGTTTTCGCGGGTGGGTTTGCGTTGTTGAGTGAGTGGTCAGGCTGCATGGTTGATAGGCTGGTCGGGCTGGTGGAGAAAGAAGCTTTAGTAGAATATTCGTGCAGGCGGAGAGGCGAAAGGTTATTGCATTGATGCGCAGGTCATTCGTGAAGGGCAGCTTCACGTATTTACTAATTAGTTCAGATGCGTCAATGGGCAAGTTTTGCCTTAGGTCATTAATTTTGCTGTTTGCTTAATCGTTGTCACAAAACTGTTGTCGAACGTCTTAACTTTTTAAACAAAGTTAAGAGCATTAGGAATATTTTTTTCAAAAGATTTGAGTAAATTGTAATGACTGTTAACTGATTTTTAATGTGGTTTTTACTCACTGTTCGGAAACTCTTAATAATTTCTTTACTTCTTGATTGAAGGGGAAGAGTACAGATTCTTCCTTGATGACTAAAATTCCTAGATTTTGTGTTTTCTTTCTTTGAGTTGACTATCTCCGAGTGGGAGAAACGAGTGGAGCATTGGCGTAATTTGAGTGAAAGCAAGGAGTCCATTCTCCAAGACTTGGCCGATTCAGTGAAAAGTCAGGCGGCTCAGGTATGCCTTATGTAAAAGGTCGGTCTGTTAACAATACGGTTTTAAGGAAACTCGATGTATGCGCTATGGGCGTGCAACCAGCACGTTATCCAAGTAGCGCTTAGACGATTCGATTCCTCTGACTCATATACAAATCTTTCGCACTTCTAAGTTTTCAGCTATTGGTGAATTAGTGATCTTACGCTTCTTCTGCACTGCTGAAGACGATTCTTTCATTGCATCATTTGTATTTTTGTTGTCGTGGCATTAACGGTGAAAAGAATCTCGAGTCTCTGAAATCTGAGCGAAATATAATTAGAGGCACAGGACCACGAGAAACGAAATTGCAATTGGAAGCAAATTTGGGCATCCTCACCCCCGACTCCTTTCTCCTCCTTTGTTGCTTGAGAGTGGTTCCTCTTAAGAGCTGAGCGTTTTCTTTCTAGGGCAAGCGCTGAAAGGAGATACTATTTGAAGTTGAGGCCAACTTCGTAAAATGAGAGACTTGATCTATCTGGGCAGCCTCTGTGGCCAAGTTGAAGCCATGAGTTATTGTTGAGCTTTTGCAGCTCGTGAAAACAACAGTGGAACAAAAGACGGAATGGCTGGAAAAAAGAGCTGCCCAAAGCGACGCCGAACTGGAGTTGTTGAAAGAGGAGCTGGGTCGAACAAAGCAGCTAGCGGCGAACGAATACAGCTCGATGAGGGAAAAGGAGGAAAAGCTCCTGGCACTCACAATCGAAGCCAATGAGCTGAAGATTGTGTTAAAGGGCGTCAACGGCGAAAAGGAATCTTTGGAGCGTAGGCTGGAGGAAGCTGCAGTCGATTTGGGGAAGGCGCGTGAGCTGGAGGAGGCCGCCGTACAACGCGCCAAGGTTTGTACGTTTGTTGCCTCTATTCACTCGTTTGTCAACTTCAGGGAGTTAGACTGCGAAGCGAGAAAACAGCGCTGAAGGGCTAACTGTGGACCTCGCGAAGGCGTTATTTGCGTTCCTTAATTTAATATAACTCATCCACTGAACAGATTGCCTTTCTCAAGACCATGTGAAAATTCTCTCAACAGGAGGCTGTTTTCGAAGAATTTTATTAGCTGCTTCGTCAACTCATTTTTGGAGTAATTTGAGGTGGCGGAGGATGTTGCTAATGGAAAGGCTGTTGAGCTGGAACAGCGAATCTACGCTCTCGAAGGCGAGTTGCTAAAGGCTAAGGAATCCAAAGAGGTTTTGACCAAGGAGCTGGCGGCCCAGCAAGAGGCAACGTGTACCTTGAAGAGGCTGCTTAAGTCCGCAGATGAGAAGTTAGATTTGGAGAAGAAACATGCGTCAGCTAGACTAGAGCAAATGCGAAAAGAGTCGGATAAACAGAAAGGAGAGTTGGAGGCGTTGAAGGTGAGCAGTCAACAGAGTGCATCGCTCGAAAAGGTTATCTTCCCATTTATTCCGTTTATTTAATGCATCGAATGCTCATTCGTGCGAGAACGCTAGTATTGTTATGTATGGTGCTGCGTTGTTCTGGTCTTATTAATCGCAGTTCTCAAAGGATTTCATGAAGAAAAAAGTGACATACATGAAGTTGATGAAGAACATACAGCCTGCAGTTACTAGGCTAACAAATTGTTTAGTAGTAAGGTTTTGTTCATTATCCCTGCAATTTGTTCATTAAATCTCCCATGTGTTACGTTGATGCTAAGCCGATGACGAGATTAAAAACCTCCGGGAGGAACTGCTTGAGTTAAAGGAGAAGATGGCACTCATGGTTTGTTCCTATATGTTGATTATGCATAGATCCGGTAGTTTTTTTTTTTGCGGAGGAAGTTTGCTGGAAAGTAATGCAAAAGTGGGGCACTAAAATTTGCTTAAAGAGGAAAACATGATGAATAATTATTTTGAAGGCGTCCCTTGAGGTGTTTGTTGAATCGATGAAATGTGCTTCGTTTCATTCGTTTGCTCAGAGCGGTTTATTGCGACCGTAAGCCAGTAATCGCATCTGAATGTGTCTGTATATATTAATGCATGTCTGTGTTGTTGTTTCGGCAACATGCAATTGCCAAATTTTATAGATGTAAGGTGGCCTTTGTCAATTTTTGGTTTAATTAATCAAACAACAAGAGTCTGAGGGCACCAATCAATCAGCGGTCAAAATAAAGGATTTGAGCGCAGGCGAAAAGACATGAAATTTTGGCAGATGGTTTGCGCGCTCGCTCAGTTCAGCTGAATTACGAGTGTAGCTGGGCGAACGTCATCATTTATAGACTGTCTGTCTACATGACAACAATGATTGTATTGTCAAATCGCATATCGCGGTAACCGGTGGCGCACATTCTCATTGTTTTGATTCCAGGAAGGTTTGAGCAAGGAGGAAGTGGCCGTTCGCCTCGGATGTATTCGGCCGCCCATTGTTCAAGTCAGCGAGGAGACTATTCAGTCGACATTTGGTATTGAAAAATTTTAGCAGATTTATTTCTTTTCATTAGCATAATTGGGGAGTGGAGAAGGGCGGTTGGTTTGACAAAGACGTTTCTCAAATTTCGGCGCTAGAAACGTTACTGCCCCTAAAGGTTACGCCTCGCATGTTTTCGTTTTGAATTTGTTTTCCCATTCTATTATTTGCATTTTAAAACTCTCCCCTTGTCTCCCATTTGGTTGGAGTTAGACTGTATAGGATGGCATATCGCCCACAGGTACCTTATGTCCATTTTTCATCTGTTGTAGGTTATATGGGCTTATGGCTGTATTCAAGAACAGATAACGGTTTGTCCGAGAGTAGTGTTGTCTCGTTGTTACATGTCCCTGGAAGCGTTTTCCAGCCCCTTTTTTCGCGCGTGTTTCCAGGGAAGCAATGCTGCACAAAAGTGCAATACGTAAATTCCCCGCCACTGACATCCGCTTCTTTATAGCAGCTTTTATTTTTTGATGGGAATTGGGGGTGATTATTATGGTCAACTTTGGGTCTTGGTTCGCCTCACATGTAGAAAGCTCAGTCATCGAACCCAAGAAAGGGAGGTACGTGCCTTGCTATCGTATGTTCGCGAGAATACGCATGAAAGATTCCCAGTGCATAGCTGTAATATGTAGATGTACAAATAATATGCATCACTTGTAGCAGCAGGTAAATGTTTATATTTTCATGTCTTTAGCATGTTTATAGTTGTAAATATGCTCTTGATGTATCGTCAACACCGTTTATTGGCCCCTGTGTTTTTTAAAGGTGCAGAAATATTTAAATATAGGAGCATTAACGTGCACAAAAGTGCAATACGTAAATTCCCCGCCACTGACATCCTCTTCTTAAAGCTCAGTCATCGAACCCAAGAAAGGGAGGTACGTGCCTTGCTATCGTATGTTCGCGAGAATACGCATGAAAGATTCCCAGTGCATAGCTGTAATATGTAGATGTACAAATAATATGCATCACTTGTAGCAGCAGGTAATGACGGCACCCCTCCTAAGATGACGAGTAAAAGCGACCCTGTGGGTTCGAAGATTAAGTCTCCGATGCTGAAGACCAAGACTTCAAAAAAGGACGAAGCTGCGGAAGCGCAACAGTCGTGTCGCACTCAGTGACAGTCGTGTCGCACTCAGTGCATTTGACTGTTGTAAGTCTTAGTTTCGATTGTGCATTGTTCGGGAGATCTCTTACTGCGATCCCAAGAGCTTTCCAAACTTTCTGATCATCTTGATGGCGTATCCAGTCCTATAGAAGTAAGAAGTGTGTAGCTACCTCGGTCGGATATCTGAATGACTGCCAATGTTGTGTTTTTTATTATATTGTTCACCGTTCTCTGCCAGTACCGCATTTCGTTCATTCCTCTTCGTGAGATTCACCATGATTTCCAAGTTATAACCAACCTTGTCTTCAAAAGTGTTTCCGTCACATTTTTTACCTCTTCAGTGTCGTGGTTTTTTGAGGCATCCAGTGGGGCAAACATGACTGGGCGGTATATAACCGGATCTCCTGTATATCAGCTTATTGGACACGAGAGATTGTTTTGAGTTGTCAATGTAGGGTTTGAATGTTTGTCTTCGGTCGTTGCGCGGTTACGAATGTGAGTTTTTGACAGTTTCAAACAACTATGTATATAAAGATCGAGGGGGGGGGGAGTTACATCGTGGCTCTAGTGTTGCTGGTATTGTTTTAAGGCGAGGAAGCACAACATGGAATGTCTGTTGCTTTGTAGTCGCTGCTCAGAGGCAGAAGCGAGTCAGGGGGGTAGTGACGAGTGGGGAAGTATGCTAATTATGAAGTCATTATAAGAATGCGTGGTAGTTTCAGCCAATATGGGCTCCAGGGAAGGAGTGGATATTTCTATGCTGGGAAGGGATTTATTAACTTTATTTAATTTTTTGAGTTCATCTTTCGTTTTAATGTGCGAAGTTCGTTCTTTTGATTGCATTCGTTTTCTCGTCCGTATGCCTTCATGTTATGTGTGTGGCGAACCTCATTGTCCATTTGATATTTGATTTGATGTGAATTTTTAAGTAAACGTCAAACTGAAACGTAAGTGGTGTAGTGGCGAAATGCGTGCCCAATTCGCAACAATTATATCTGCTTTAGTTCGGTCCTCAATTTTGTTTTCTGCAGTTGTTCGAGGTCAACCTTGTAGCTTGCGAATTTCTCCCTGCTTGCGAGGGTTGCTGTACGGATGTTTCGAGCTTTTCTTTAAGCCTTATCCAGTTTACTTCCGACAGTTTTGGAATGATGCGCTTGGGTGTGGTCGCTAGGTGATATGGAGATGGCTGGAAAGAGTTAATGCGTTTCGTAATGTTTCTTGGATCCTTCTCACTTTGCTATCACAATTTTCGGCTTTGAAGATTTTTAAACTCCAAAATTTCCGAGAAGTGGTCCGGAGCCAGCCGGAGCGATGGGCACGAGAAGAATGTTAGTGATTGGCATTTGACTGTTGTAAGTCTTAGTTTCGATTGTGCATTGTTCGGGAGATCTCTTACTGCGATCCCAAGAGCTTTCCAAACTTTCTGATCATCTTGATGGCGTATCCAGTCCTATAGAAGTAAGAAGTGTGTAGCTACCTCGGTCGGATATCTGAATGACTGCCAATGTTGTGTTTTTTATTATATTGTTCACCGTTCTCTGCCAGTACCGCATTTCGTTCATTCCTCTTCGTGAGATTCACCATGATTTCCAAGTTATAACCAACCTTGTCTTCAAAAGTGTTTCCGTCACATTTTTTACCTCTTCAGTGTCGTGGTTTTTTGAGGCATCCAGTGGGGCAAACATGACTGGGCGGTATATAACCGGATCTCCTGTATATCAGCTTATTGGACACGAGAGATTGTTTTGAGTTGTCAGTGTAGGGTTTGAATGTTTGGCGGTGCTCCTCGTTTACCGACATGTCGTTCATGGGTTAGGCAGGTCCTTTGACGTGCGTATCTCGCATACGCGCATCTCGCCTGTAACTTGTCAGTTTCTGCTGAAAGCATCCCTCATGTTACACATTTGCAACGCACTTGGTGGCGTTCTTCGGTCGTTGCGCGGTTACGAATGTGAGTTTTTGACAGTTTCAAACAACTATGTATATAAAGATCGAGGGGGGGGGGAGTTACACCGTGGTTCTAGTGTTGCTGGTATGTTTTAAGGCGAGGAAGCACAACATGGAATGTCTGTTAGCTTTGTAGTCGCTGCTCAGAGGCAGAAGCGAGTCAGGGGGGTAGTGACGAGTGGGGAAGTATGCTAATTATGAAGTCATTATAAGAATGCGTGGTAGTTTCAGCCAATATGGGCTCCAGGGAAGGAGTGGATATTTCTATGCTGGGAAGGGATTTATTAACTTTATTTAATTTTTTGAGTTCATCTTTCGTTTTAATGTGCGAAGTTCGTTCTTTTGATTGCATTCGTTTTCTCGTCCGTATGCCTTCATGTTATGTGTGTGGCGAACCTCATTGTCCATTTGATATTTGATTTGATGTGAATTTTTAAGTAAACGTCAAACTGAAACGTAAGTGGTGTAGTGGCGAAATGCGTGCCCAATTCGCAACAATTATATCTGCTTTAGTTCGGTCCTCAATTTTGTTTTCTGCAGTTGTTCGAGGTCAACCTTGTAGCTTGCGAATTTCTCCCTGCTTGCGAGGGTTGCTGTACGGATGTTTCGAGCTTTTCTTTAAGCCTTATCCAGTTTACTTCCGACAGTTTTTGGAATGATGCGCTTGGGTGTGGTCGCTAGGTGATATGGAGATGGCTGGAAAGAGTTAATGCGTTTCGTAATGTTTCTTGGATCCTTCTCACTTTGCTATCACAATTTTCGGCTTTGAAGATTTTTAAACTCCAAAATTTCCGAGAAGTGGTCCGGAGCCAGCCGGAGCGATGGGCACGAGAAGAATGTTTCGGCAAATTTTCCAGAAAGTTCCCAGGAACGGAACTCTGGCGGCACTTTTAGAACCTGCGGGTCGCTGGAAAGTAGGTTGTTGTGAGCACATCCCTATAACGACATTCTGAAGCATCCTTACGCCGTATCTCGCAAACACTGAATGAATCAAATGGGATGAATACCACGAAATCAACGATGGGACAGCTTAGCATTATTCACAGGAAAGCGTACTGTAGAAACACCGTCTTCTGACGCAACTCAATCGCCAAAATGTAAGACATCTCCTCCTCTAAAATCTTGAACAGAAGCTCCATCCTACATCGCCAAACTAGCCTTTGCGCTTGAATGACAGTCTAAAAGTTTTCCTCTGCAAAAAATTAGTGCCTAGGATGCATGTTCCCCCAACATAGGGAGTCGCCTACGGAGGGAGTTCTGACGCCGAAAGGTTTGGTATGTCGCGTCTTCCAGAGCAAGGAATTTGGTTCATTGCTTTGATGTGCTGCAAAGGTTTAAACAATTAATAACTCTACGCCTCTATGCGCAAAATGCAATGGCAAAAGAAATCATCTAAACTCCTAAAATATCATGAAAGCAGTAGACTTAGCGTACGAAACATGTATACTGTTTCGTACGCTGTTTTTCAAGGACTTCCAAACTGAGTTTTATATTTAATATCAGAATTTACAGCAACAAAAAGTAAAACTCAAGAGACCCGCAAAAATCAACCAACCTGCAATAGTAGTAATAGTAAGGAACAACAATTGTGTAGAAAGACGATAGCATGGAAAGACAACACTTCGGCTAACTGCCTATTAAAAAGCAAAATGCGACAAGCTCGACGATATTATACGCGGCCATAGTTCACCGACGAAACTATAAAATATTGCGCGTGACGGAAGAAAATTGGTAAACTAGCAATGGGGAGTGATTTCAAGTTGTATATTGCTAGCCTGCGCTGCATGAAAAAGTAGCCAAAAGCCTTCGTGTGACCGAGCAAACGCTTCCATATCGTATTCGCCGAATACGATACGAAGCCAAAAAGCTTTCGATACGTCTCAAAACACGAGAACCGGATTAAAAAAAACGAGTTTGAAAAAAAAGATCAATTTAAAAAAAGCCAGGGTCACGCATGCATCATAACTCACAGTTTCAGACAACGCTTAAATGCCATAGGAGAAAATTACTAGTGAAAGAAACGACTGCATTTAAGAAATGTGTGACTCTTGAGAACCTTAAAACAACCATACCGCATTGCACGGGACTGTCAATCCAGAGTTTAGCTTAAAGGTGCGGGTTAATTCAGAACTGTAAATCAGAGTAAAGCCTCCAGCCCCCCAGCTCTGCAATGTTCGCCACTTCACAAACAGGAATTTATTCAGAAGGGGCGGGGGGGTGGATGCCTATAATAAAGGTGAAAGTAGGTTGGAATTTACTAATACTTACTGCTAGTTACACTTGCGGCATGACTACGATCCCTCTAGACCTGTCCCTTCTGTACGTCAGCAGATAAACCTATACTGCTTTCGACAGACTACCCAGCTATGCACGACAGAAAATTCGGCGTATAAGACATGTTTCCCAGATGGACGGCGAGGGGAGAGGGAGGGGGGGGGGGGGGGAAAACAAAA
>JPKZ01002173.1:237149-248475 GCA_000803305.1 Toxocara canis
CCCCCCCCCCCCCCCAACAACCAATAAATTTTTTATGATGTTCCGAAGCGAGGACGAGGGAACAAAGGCCGTTATTTCAAACGATTCTCTAAAGCCGCAGAAAAAAATCAACCCCAAAATATGAAATTCGCGAACCTTTTTCGATGAGTGGTTTGGCCACAGCCTCCGCGGTCTCCCTATTATGACGACGCTCGTCGTTGTGTGCATCATTTACCTCAAGAAACGATATTTCACACTAAGATGCAGGTAAACTAACGCAGAAGAAATTGCCATTTGCCTACTGACAAACCGAGGAACGAGACGAGGTAGGAAGGAAACACATGGAGAAAGGGACGAGAGACAGAGAACGGGAGAGGATAGACGGGAAGAGAGTGGGATGATGGAAATTACTCAGAGTGATATCACGCTTAAATGAACAATATCGAGCCAACTATAAACTTCAAACACGCCTCACTCGCCATCAAATGTACCGCACGAACCATGTTTAAAATATGTTTTTACATAAACCATACTTTACTCGGCCTGATGAATAAATAAACAATTCACTTCGCACATTTTAGTGACCATCGACTGGTCTGAGTAAAAATGCACTTGCACTTTCACCTTAAACATCTCTTTGAACCCACCACCTTTAGATCACTTCTCAGTGGTGCTGCTTGGTTTGTCTCAGATTGTCGGTGAAATCGGAAATCACCGATCTCTTCCTCTTTCCTCGGAAAGGCTCGAGGTTCCAGAATCCTGATCCCATTCACCATTAGAGAGTTGAGGAATCTCAATTCTCTTTCAAGCCAACATCAACTCCACTGGTACTATGTGCCGGAAAAGCACCTACCTTCTCGATTTTATTGTCCTCAGCATTTTCCGTTAGCTGTATGGGCATATCGTTTGCCACTTGTTTGGTGGTACTCTAATCGAAAAGCACTGTAATACAACTTATCAACGAATTTTCAGAGAACACACTAAATGAAGAAAAGCAAAGATAAGTCTACTGGATATCCCTGGTCTACTTTCGTCACAACAAACAGCTTGATGGATTTTAGAAATATGCAAAAACCATTTCTTTTAGCCAGCAAGAAATGCCATTCACTTAGTGTATTGACCCTGTCACTCACAGTAACTACCAAATATCTCTGCTTAAGCAGCAAATTTATTGCATTCTTAAAATTTACGAAACCTTCATCTTCCAAAAGTACAGACCCAGCTCCCAGTTTGTGAAATTTAAAAGAAAATAAAAATTTAGGGGAAGAAATGAACTCAAACTCAATTTTACCACAGCTTACACTTTACTAGAAATTATTAAGAAACAAACAATTTCATCAGCCACAATGAACACAAAACAATATCACGAAGAAAAACGCCTTTAAAAAATCGGCACGGTCATTCCACCCACACAAATAACCGATCCTAGACTACCACATCTTTCGGTGGTCCAAAGCATCTAACGCTGAAGATCGTTTCAAATGAATTCAATAAAATTGTGCAGCTAACCGCACAAAACCGATCCAGCTAAAGCACAATAAAACATCCCAAACAACAAAAACGTCCATGTGGTAAGAGCTAAAGAATTTGTATTTTAGAACTTCGAGTATTGTTTTATTCAAAATAACGCAAAATATTCAAAATATATTCAAAATAACGCAAATCACGCAAAATGAATATGTTACGACCTTTTAACGCAATTTGTAATATGCAAAACAGAATCAATTTGCATACCAAGAAACCTTAAATTTACATTTTCGTTCAACAAATTTTGCTAAAAGACCGCTGACGTAAATTTGTTTGCGCCAAGAAATACCTCACAGATTACGCGAATTAGTAAAAATGAACCAAATCATTGCGTGAAAGCAATGTAGATGCTTCAGAAAAACGCATACTCTTTCCTCAAATTAATAAACAGTGCCTCATATACAAGCGAATAACTAAAGCATATGTTAATTTTGCCATTGAAGTTTTTCTCATAACAAATCGAACCGGCTGACTTCAATGGTTTCATGAGTTCAAGTTACGAGCTTATCTACAAGTTAGCAAGTTCATATCCATTTAAAAAAAATAAACCCCTCCTCATTAAAGCACTCGAATATCTTCACTAAGTGAAATCAGCACCTATGAATCCGTGACCGCAGCCGCTCGAAACAATTCCGTTACTGTGTGGACTGCGAATATCGAATAAAGTAATAATTATCTTTGAAAAATATGAGTGAGACAAACATCACATTCGCAATTACTGATCTCAACATCTCCATATAGTACCCCCTAGAGCTGTGTAGGTACCTCCGAAGAAACTATATCCACTCATGCATCCTGCAGTCGCAAAAGTACGCTGCAATATCTTCAAAAATCCCCTCAGTCGCGCTGTCGAAGCTGGCGACGGACTTGAGATTTTGTCTTATATGGTCAGCTCGAGCTGTTGTTTCCTGTTGTCATTTTCCCCCTTATCCCTTAAACCATAATCTGTCGCTGCCCGCCCATGCCCATTTCCATCTGCTCATCCCCTCAACCTAATTCTTCGCAAGTGGCAACCTCCCATCATGCCGAAATCCTCCACCTAAATGGAAGTCAAACAGAGATGGATCTGCATGTGCCAACCCGGATGAACAGAAAACACAAGGCCCTACCTTAGGCTTTCCCGGTCCGAAGAATACGACAACCATTAGTTCAAGACGTCCGCAACACTTTACCTCTTGCTAATTACATTTTTTAAAGACGATTCTGGTAAACCGCTGAACTTTCCCAATACGAATTCTCTCTCTATTAGATTATTCCGCTCCTCTCCCCCATTCAATGATAATAACTGACCCATCTCTCCCCATTCCCACATTTGATATTCGTTCCTCTACTGAATTGTTCTTTTGCTTGTCTACCACAACCCACGTTGTTCAATATAACGGCTTACGGGCGATATCAACGACTTAGAAAACAAAAGCATGCTCAGTAAAAGTCGAACAAATTTACTGCATACAACAAAAACGATCAACAAGTTCGCACACCAGCTACGCATCTATCGTGAACGTAAAACAATACAAAACAGCATTCGCAGAGATCAACACAAACACCATAGCGGAACAAAATAGAAAAGCACCAAAATAATGTGCAGAGTGAGTGAATTCAAGTGACCACAGTCCTCCCTCACTTTTGAATGATAACAGCTGACCTATCTTTCCCCTGCTCACATTTGATATTAGTTCCTCTACTGAATTACTCCATTGCTTATCAATAAGAAGCCACGTTGTTCAACATAACGGATTACTGACGACATCAACGACCCAGAAAACACAAAACCATGCTCAATAGAAGTCGAACAAATTTACTGCATACAACAAAAACGATCAACAAGTTCGCACACCAGCTACGCATCTATCGTGAACGTAAAACAATACAAAACAGCATTCGCAGAGATCAACACAAACACCATAGCGGAACAAAATAGAAAAGCACCAAAATAATGTGCAGAGTGAGTGAATTCAAGTGACCACAGTCCTCCCTCACTTTTGAATGATAACAGCTGACCTATCTTTCCCCTGCTCACATTTGATATTAGTTCCTCTACTGAATTACTCCATTGCTTATCAATAAGAAGCCACGTTGTTCAACATAACGGATTACTGACGACATCAACGACCCAGAAAACACAAAACCATGCTCAATAGAAGTCGAACAAATTTACTGCATACAACAAAAACGATCAACAAGTTCGCACACCAGCTACGCATCTATCGTGAACGTAAAACAATACAAAACAGCATTCGACCAATTCCGACTGCTAACTGAAGTCGTCTTACCTCATCCGTAATACAACCTTTCTTTCCTCCGTTCCTCTCGTCTCTATATTCGAAGCTAAAACGCGTGAATTCTCCCATTTATTAATTAAAAACCATTAAGAACAACTCTATGTCTGGTATGCGCTGGTGCGGAGACAGTGAGTTGTTCCAGATCTTACATGAGGACAATGGACTGTTAATTACTGCCCTATCAAGCCTTAATACTTTTATAACCAGTGATAATGAATACTTACTCGGACCATTCTCCACACCCTTCGGTTTGCCAGCCTCGTCTGCCTTCTCTCCGCCCACGTCCTTCTCTCGCTTACCTTGCTCACGATGCTCTGTAAAACAAGCGACCTGGGCAAGGCAGCTGTAGTCAGCGAGAGCTATGAGACGAAGCCTTGTGCATAATGTAACAGCAAGCATCTCGTAACTGGGACGGGAAAGGAAGAGAGGAAGAAACAAAAAAAAGTAGAGCCCCGCAATCTATTACTTCAGAATAATGGACAGACCTTCCCCTCAAACAAAAAATTTCAAAAAAAAAAGACATCTCGTAACAGTGACAGCGTAAAAATGACAAGAAATAACAAGCGCTTGTCTAATACTACTATAGATTCACCTTTTCAAGCTGTTTTTTTCAGCCGATACCACGCTATTTTCTTTTGAAGCTATCCTGACGCAAGCCCCTCTAGGTGAATGTATCCTTAAATCAACGGCCTTCCTCATGTTTAACATCTCACTTACACTCATGGTCAGACACGGGCACCCCCTCCCCTCCAAATCATTCCCCTCCTCCTCCTGGGAAGAAGATAAGGCGGCGCTATATTCCAAACTAAAACGCAGGGTTTGGTATTAAAAAACGCCTTTCTGATAGGATCTCGATAACGTCCGCTTTTATGCCCCCCTCCCTTACTATTATAAAGTTCTTTGCAATGCGCTGAATCAACACTGTTGGGTGTTTTTTCATCACACGGCCCTGTCATTAGCTTTCGTCGCCTATCCCTTCAGTTCACCTGCCCAATACTCCTCAACAACACAAACCACGGACCCTTACTTTCCAGGGTTCGCTCGCACCCATTTCGCTTTCCGCTCTTATGACCGCGCACTTGGAAACGACCGCGCCCTCCTCTGCGATCCACTACAAATAATAAACATTCAGCTGCCTCCTAGCCATGAACCTAAGCTCAAATTTCTTTCATTTCAACAGCAAAAACATATAACAGATTTGCATTTTTAAAGAACAGCGTGCAAGGAGAGCAGAAACACGCAAGAAAAGTTAACGAGGGCGACTTCTCAACAAAACCTTTAGCCGCTGCCAAAAACATCCCAGTAGTTTAAAACATATGATTTCTTGATATGTTTTCGAAAACCATGATTTCTTCATAAAACGATGGAGGTCACATGATAAGGACTCAAACTGCGATAGAAGCAAGTTCTTTACTGCCATTTCCGCGAGAATTTACCCTTAAGACTCTCAGAAATTCCGTTTTCCAAACCTTTCTCCTGGCATGTCACTCGAGGTGGCTAACCACAAAATGTTCGCAGCATCCTCGAAGACTAATTTCTGAAACTACAAACTCCAAACAAGCCAATCAAATAATCATTTAAAAATTAAGAAGACAAACCCTTCTCTGAGCGGCCCAGACGGTCTCGACGATATGAGCGAAAACCGTTTTCTGCCACCCAACGACGGTACATGAAGACAGCGACAAGCGGATTGCCAAGCACCTAAACGTTAACAGCTCTTCTCACAGTCATCACTTCTTGCAGGCGCTGTGGGCGCACCTGGTGCTGATGGCAGGACAGGGAAACGAATGGAGAGAGGAAGGCGAGGAAGGGAAGGCAGGAGAAGACGATGATTTTGCCCATGCCCTCGAGTATCTCCCCGCTGACAAGGACGGTGATCGTTACATCTTCAGGGCCCTTGAATTCTGGTTGTGCTATTAAACTAAAAAGTAATGTGAGTCATTGCACACGCTTTCAGTTATAATAATCGAGATCTTTAGAATCACCAATATTATGAGGAAATTTGTAAAGAACTGGTAAGCTTAAAAGTTTTCCGATCCTGCTAGCAATAACTTTAACTGCGGATGCTCAAAATAGCGTCTGCCATCCCCTAGAATGTGTAACATGATAGCAGTCTTACCTACCATGGACTGATAATAAGTTCCTTCCGCCCTCTTAAAAGGAGATCAAGCGGTCTTTTCTTCCCTTCGCAAACTACGTCATAATCGCTCGACTCTCTCTCGCCCACTTCCTCCCCTACCCCATCTGCATATGGGACTGATCACCAGACATACCTTTACGAACTCCTAATTCTCCAACATGAAATACCATGAAAACATTTGCCTGTGCGCAAAGACGCCACCGGCAACTCATGATTTTCTTTGGCAAAGATCATGGAATTCGCAGAACCCACCTCATTCCACCCACGTAATATCTTATCAGAAATCTTTTGATTCCCTCTCCTACGTGAAAATCTATCTTAGGGACTTGCCATGGTAACTGAGGCAACGTACCTCTACTCCATTGGGTCCAGTGACGTTAGCGGCCTGTGGTCCCCGTCTGCCCTCAACGATATCGAACAGCACTTCCTCCCCATCGGCCAACGATCGCAGATAGCGCTTCACTGCGTGCGACTTCGCAATCGCACTCTTAAAGTCACAGTAAAAGCGCCATTATAGTTCGCCAGTCCTTCCCTCCCTCCTCACCTAGAAACGGCGGAAAGTCGCTTTCTCGGGATTCCACTGCAACCTCAATTTCAAACTGCATCCATTCGAGATCCCACTTTGTTCCCCTGTGCTTTTCATCCCCTCTCTCCTTTTCACACCACTTTTCTTTTTTTCTTTCCATGCGACGTTGAACTCAGTTAAAAATCGTGCAGCGACTTGCGATCGTCATCGGCAATTCGAGATGATTAGAAGGACGGCGCGAAGGAAGGTGAGCGTGGAAGTCAACTCCTCTATGATAGCATTATTTCTTTGAAACGTATTGCTTCGACGTTAATCAAATTGCTCTTTGCTGGTTATTCTTCGCAAGCATCACACTCAACGACAGTCAGGTGAAGAATACATGGTTTGCGTAATCGAAAAAAAAACTACCGGCATCACAGCAAAAAAAGCCTTCGGAACCTAAGAACCCGTCCTCCTCCTCCTCCTTCTTTTCTGGAAAAGGAGAGGGGTACTCCAAATCGGCGCTATGGAGGCTTTATCCAAAATAATGCGACATTTGTTTTCCTCATTTGTTTATAGATAGCTGAATCCTCCCTGTTCGGCAAACAAAGGACAGTCGCTGGCTGCCCTCCACAGCAAAAACTGCAATCAATCCGAGCTGCTTTCAAGAAATTGGTGTCTACACGGTCAACGCAAAAAAACTAGCTAACCTGATGGACAAATACGTCATTAGCATTCTTATCATCGCGGCCAATGAAACCGTAGTTGTGTTCAACGCTGTACCACTTCACTTTCCCTTTCACACCTTAAAGTGACCCCTGTCCATCTACGCATACCATGCATTAAATGAACAAAGAGATACGAGGCCCGCATAAATGAGCATATTCCTTTCCTCTCTTCATGAACTGTTCGTTTTCGTCTCGACTTGAATTGATGACATATTCGGGCGTCGCCTTTCGCCCTCCCCCACCACCCTACTCCCCTTCTCACTGCCTGTACAATTCCTTAATCGTCTTTCGTCGTCCCTAACGACTTGCGAAAATCACTATGGGACTTTTAACTCCTGACATCCTCCCTTCTCGTCAGCTTGTGACATGCAACCCACCCTACCTCGGAAAGTACAACGATGAGCAAACATTCGTTTGCGCCTTAGAGTCACAAGAAATGCGTATTTCATTGTTAGGAACGATTTTTAGCATATCCTACTTCGGCGTACCGTTATGCTTATCGCTCTACACACCGGCAAAATTTCCTATTTTCGAGGTATCCTCTCAAATAGCAAAATTTTGAATCATTTTTTCTCACCTAGCTTAGTTCTACACTTTCACATTCAGGGCTCGTGTTACCCTTCATTGTATTCTGCAGAAAATAAAGACTTTAGCGACACTATTTTCTGCGCATTCCATTTCCTTAAACAGAGACCAAAAAGCAATCGATAACAGTCTCCACTGCCCACTCACCACCTGTGTTCCCCGACACCGAAAATACTCTAATCTATGGTCTTCTTAATTTTTATTTAAAAAAAACAAACAAATAAACTTTTTTTTTAAAAAAAAACAAACAAATAAACTCCTTGAGACGTAGAGATTTTAGTAAACGAGCTCACCAACCTTTCTCAATGAGCGCTTTCGTTGCCTGATGCCCCTTCTGATATTTATGACGTCCCTCTTTGTCGCTAACCTTGAGCGAATCGTCCTTCTGGATGATTCTCTCAAATGTTATCAACAAAATGATTAAGCAAAGAACAAGTTTATGACTGGAAGAACTTCCCCACTTCGAAACAGTACTGCCAGTACTTTCACCATACAATCTGATGTTTAAAGACATAGTCATTTGAAATCTTTGATAATTTGTCCCTTCATTCATCCAGCCCAAGTCACGCGTACTGATCCGAAGACGACTCAAACATAGGTAACAATGATATCGCATTTTATTGTTTATTGTTCACTTTCTCATCCGTCACGATAGGCATGGTATACCTCTAACGCGCTTAATAAATTCATTTGTGATAATATGAGCGAGTGATCGAAGATAACAAAGATACACATTAAATACTTAATACCATATATTAATGCTTAATAATTATGATTCACATAAAAATTACTATAGCAACATTCCCCTCATCTCCAAAGTGACCTCATCCATTTTTGCAGCTACGATGCTTTTACGCGAAATCCCTATTAGTTACTGGTGCAGCTGAAAGCAATTAAAATTTAGATTTATTCATAAATAGCAAACAACATTTACGGCTTTGCAAGGAAGCAGCACCACTCAGTGAATATTCACGCTATGCATAAATTATATAAAAGATATAAAGCAAACCGTATCTTCCTGGCTTTCAACAAGCCCTTCTTTCTTACAACCATTCTCCGCGTCCGTATTAAAGCTTTCGCCTTCTTTGGCATTCTGAAACACAAGACATGGTCACTGCAGATCTTTCATGCATACATTGCCACAAAATTGGTTAATTCTTCATGTGCGTTTCGCTCCGTCTGTTGCCTCTGACGATCAACGCCTTTCTATGTACCGGCCACATGGTAAACTTTCGGCGAAAGCAGAACATAGTAACAGTTCCAACTACGAAACTGCGGCAATTTTATTTCAGTATTCCTGTTTACGAGAAGTTTTCGTTCCCCTCCCCCCTCTCCAGTACCCGAAATACGCTTCAACACTTCCACTCGCCAAATGCTCCCCAAACTGAGATTTCGCTGAAACACTCGAAGAAAAAATTGCGAGCGATGATTCAATAGGTATCGATTAGGTCACAGAATGAAACTTCGGTCAGAAATTGAATGATATTCCTGCTCGAGAATAGGAAAAATAAAATGTCAAAAAACTCACAAACAAAACTTCTGCACTACTGCTAACTTACAACGCCCAAAGCTGACACTCGTTCACTACAACGACCACAGTTATTTTTTGCTTTCAATTTCAAAATTTTACCAAAAATAAAGTGTACTTTTCTTTAATGTTCGAAAGAATTACACTAATTTTCTAGTCAAGTTGATTTTTTGCAATTTTTTAATTTTTACGTTAATTAAGCACCATTACAACCATTTTCTACTTGTCCCCATCCTTCCACTAAACTCTCTCCTCCTCTTCCGCTGCTTTCCACAACAAGTACCATCCAGATATTCAAATCAAATGTCAAACCATCTAATTCAGCAACGGCGACAAATACCAACCTTCTCCATTTTGACAGCCCCGGCTTGTTTTGCCGAAGACTTCGAGACCTTCTCTACCACGACCATCACCTCTATGCGATTCGCTTGTAGAATTACCGAAAATGCGACCTGGAAATAACTATTACAAACTCTTGACAGCTGCAGCGTTCGATAAAGTGGAATTTTACGCAACACCACGGTCCCTATGTCAACAAGAAGTCCCGATGTGATGACCCACTCACCGGTCTACGCTTTCAAATCATAACTTCACCAAAAACTGCCTTTAGGTGTAACGAACTGAGCTTTGCACTACATCGTTTCTAGGACCACCAAATCCTCAAATACCATCCCTAGAGACCCACGAGCCTGTGTTTCAGAATTTCACTCCAATTCTTTCAGAAAATTCAAATCTACTTCATTTTACAAACGCTTCAACGTTGAGAAAGACCGTTCAGTTAGCTTGACCTAAACGTTGGCGGGGCTGAAGATGGTGGCGGGACACGACCGAAAGACGTTGCCGCCATTACGAATATTGAGAATTTGGGTGACGTATAAATGCGGTCGTCCATGATCGCAGCGCAGAATACAAAACCAACATTCGTGTTCACCAAATTAAGTAACCATCCTAGGTGGACTTTGACAAATTTCGAAAGCTAGCCCCCCCTGCGACTTTCTGATTGTATTTAACAATGCGCGCGTCTCAAGGGAGGATTTAAACCGAAAATAGCGGCCATCTATGTTCAGTGCGTCCAATAACTCTTCAGTTTTACCATGTTCTGACAAAAACTTGGGCTCTAAGACTCTGGGTTATTAGGAGGCGCTTAACGAGGCCAGGGACTTCAAAGTCGTTCCCAGCGAAACCTAAAAGAGAACAAAAGTAACGAACTAGCTGCCTTGACAGAATCGAAAGATGACCACGACCATCCTTCGACCGCCCACGTTCTTCCATCCTTTTCATTTCACTCACAATACCCTACTGCCTTCAAGGCCTCAAATTCCGAAATCGACAGAAATTGGGAACCGGTACTTTCTCAACGTAAACTATTAAAACACACTAGCTCTTCTTTCCGATCGCTCGTTGAGTAGATCCCTTCCTTACCAAAATTCCCGAACGTCCTATGAAAAAACCTGCCCCCTCATTGCCAAATATCCTGATTTCCATGCAACACCCACGCATGTGAATGTCATGACAAAACATACTACTTCAGCAGAGACGAAACGCAAATTTCCCAACTCCCTGATCGCCTGAAGGACGCTTGGGCTACACCACTCGACAAAAAGATGGAAAAAAAAGATAGTATCCTGCCGAGACCAAAAAACACCCAAGTGTTTCTTTAGTTCTTTCAAGATGCCTCACCACATCATTTCTATGCATAACGCACACCGGTTCCACGGAAGCTGCCACTGCTGTACGAACAGCCCACACCAACTGCGACAGCACCCAAGCTCCGGCGCACAAATTCAAATACCTAGATGGCGGAATAGCTCAAGTGCACAAATTAAAGACACATTCACCTCCCCCAAACAACATCATACCTGCATCCACCACTGCGTGAGGACCGCTCGGTTGGACTGAAGTCCGGTTTCTTCCGTTATAAGGTATCTCTGGCAACAGGAACCATGGCCAGCAGTTCTCAGCTCAAAGCTTAGCTTCGGCTTCACGTCACAACCTCTTGAATTTACCGACTACTATTAGCTGCTACCCACACCAGCCAACGATCGACAATAC
>JPKZ01002173.1:270275-287310 GCA_000803305.1 Toxocara canis
TTCGAAACTGTTTTTTCTCCTGTGAGCCACTGCAAGCTAAATGTCACATCCTACCTCTGACCTTTATAATACCTAGAGAGCAACTCACTTCTAATAACATAAACTTTCCTTTGCGCGGCCTAACCAACGAATACACCTGGATGGAGTGGAACTGGAGCTTTTTAGAAGTTGCTGCTCTCCACTTAAAACTGGGGATAAAACGCCCGAAGTTATCAGTTTTCAAAATTTTGCATGAAAGTTTGTATTATATAAGGTATTCCATTCAATCGGTTTATATCTCAAGTCATACGGTAGCTGATCAGCTGTGCTAGACATGAGATTTGCACAAAGGAATAAGACGACACAATTTAACCTTTTAGGAGGTTGCAGAATAATACGTTGTGAATTATTCTCGATATCGGTACTTTTATATGACGGTTGAGTTAAAGAAGTACAGTTCGCTCGCTTAGCAAATGACAATAGCTGAGGCTGCTTTTGTTTCGCTCGTTCCGTTCCCTTATCCTTTACCGTCGAATGAGCAGCTGCAAAGATAATAATATATTTGCTGGAGCGAAATTACGATCAGTAGATGTCAAGGCAACACATGATTTTGAGTTGTAACTCAACATTAATCAACAATATAAATATTTCCTCGAGAAAATGGCGTCTGCAACGAAGCGAAATTTTTTAAAATTCTTCTCGAAATGAGAATTTATTGAAAATTTCGTAGCTATATATCACGCAATTTAAATTACCATAAATAAAACCTTCAAAAGTCATGCGTGCAGCGTTAGCGTGAATTGACCGCTCATAAGTTCCATCTAGAATCCTTTTCGCTGCGAACAAAAAATTGTTGCGATTCAAAGAGCGGTTACTAATTAGTCATCTGAGCCCATTTGCTACACTGTTTCTGTTTCTCCAAACTATTGGTCCTTCTTTAAAAAAAAAAATGAAAAGTGTGAGAAATAGCAAAGCATGACATAATGTTGGTTCAATGGTCATATTACGTCCAACTTATCCAATTGTGCCTGGAGAAGTTTTTGAGATCGTAGGAAAAACTACTAATAGTTTATTCATTCTATGAAAAAAGAAAAGGCTTCTCCAGGCTAGAGCCAAAATCGAATTCACGAATATTTGGACGTGCTTGACCCTCTTCTTATTGTGCCATGTGCTTCTTCTGTTGAAGATTTTGTTGTCGAACCAGCCAGTTCAGCAAGCAACGAGTATCAATACTCTCAAAAAGCTTCATTCTAAACGCCACTATAAGAGAACTGTTTAATACCGGCTTTTATAGCACCCCTTTTCGCACATTGCCCGCTTTTCACACAAATGATTCGTACAGCACCGGTGCTATGAACGCATCTTACAACATTCACTTCCTACATCTTACTACAGTTAATGTAAAGAATCGTTAAACAAGAATATTTCCACTTTTTCTTATTAATTGATGATCATAAATCAAGTATAGATCTACTTCCTTTTAGAATTGAGAGATCATAAGACGTGAATAAAAAATACCGCTGTTTTCGGCGCCTTCAGGCAACGAATGTTCGTTGGGCACAGCGGAACTAACAGTTGTTGTAGACATTTTTCTGAGCTTGATAAAAATGCAGATATAGATCAGAAACATCGCAATCGGTGGTGACAACGTCCAAAAGTAAGTAAAACTGCAAAGCAGTAAGTATTTGTGGATTACTAGCAACGATGTTATGCAGTAATGTTATGTAACATATACGTTATAAATCTCAAACGACTCAAACGTTCAGTTAGGTTACTTGTAATGAGGGAGTGCCAGCCAAGTAAGTCATAGTTTGTAAAACAAACAAATTGCTATAAGACGAAAATATAATTGTAGCATATACTCAAAATTACTGCAAGCAATTGAATTTTCACTCAGCAAGAACCTCTACTTATTTGAAAAGTCACCGATCCCTTTCACCCTCGAATTTCTTTGATTATTAACGCCATCGCTAATCGCGTTTTGCTTTTACCTTCTTATTTTGCGACATAAAACACATAATTGTTATTGAATACTTGAAGTGGTAAGCATTATGTATAGGTACATCAGTCTCACATTTATTCATAGCATTCGTTTCTATAGAAAGAAAATTTTCGAAGTAAATCTCATTCCTCGCATGCATACAAGAAATTTGTCTTTTCAAATAAACCAAAACCTATTAGAGGTATTCATTTCGATTATAAACTTGAAAGCAGTTTTAAACAGATCATTAAATACTTGCTTGTATTAAATACTCGCTTTTCTTTCTTCCCCCTAGATTCATGACGATTTACGGTCCCCCCTCCCCTCCCTCTCAAAGATATTTTTGCATAAACGCCTTCAACTGTGCATAAATTTGAGTGTCACGAAGATTCGCGAAGAAAGACGAAATCGAGCGAAATGGGCTCTGGTTCGCCGCAGGTACGTGGCGCCATCGGGCAGCCCGCCAGGTCAACGAAAATTTCGTCACATCTTTCGTCATCGCTTCGGAGCATCGACATTCCCCATATGACGAAGTCGTCGTTGATTTGGCCTACGGTCGGCCGGCTGGCGCCACATACCCGCGATGAAACAGGGCTCCTTTGGCGCCATTTCTACAAATCTTCGCGACAGTGAGTAAAAATGAGGAACAACCGTCGTCATCGTCATCTGCTATTTTTTACGCATTCTATGTTATTACGCATCATTTGTCACCTTCCAGCTAACGGTGTCAAATCAAATTTAATAGTAATTTAAGAAACAAAACAAAACATTGTCCAGTATTCTTTGGGTCAGATGAAGAAATTCTTGGGATTTTAAATTCTCTCTATATGACAACTGCCATAATTTTATTTCTTCGCCTACTGTAGCGAATGAAAGCTCGCCGCTAGCTTCGCGTCTCAAACTGCAAAAGTGCCATTTCTTATCAAAATTTTCTTGCGGGAACAATCCGGAATCCCCGCAGAGGGGTGCAGATTTTCTCTAACCTTCTCGCTATTCTACAATCTTTTGTCGACTGTTTGACAGTTGTTTTTCATTTTTTGATTTTTGCCTTAACAATCAAAGGCTCATTGGATTCCTTTGGAATCAGAATGCACCTTTCCTTAAAATTTTTGCAAGAGCATCCTGAAGCCCGTTAAAGAGGACGCCTTCCCCCCCCCCCTTTCTGTGACCCCCCCTCCCCCCTCTCTCCCTCTGTCTCTTTCTCTCAAAAACGAAATTTTTATTCGAAAGTTGGTACGGTTAGTCGACTAGATGAAGCAGGCTAAATGAAAGTATGAGAGCATTAAAGGTCTATTACCAACGTGAAAACTTTAAAAGCCTTGTTAGCTCCTTGCGGTCGAAGGATGTTGCGTCCCATGGTGCATTCCATGATTTAATGATTATAGAAATGATTAAAATATACCTGTTATAACATTGTCCTTGCATACCTGAATTACGGCAATCCTTAAATAAATACAGTCCAAAGTAATCGAAATTCTTTGGGCATAAACACACCTCGATTGCAACAAGACCTTTAAAAAAAGTGAACATAACTTCGCTACAAGTCATCAGTTTTTCTTATTTTTTTTCAAAATTTATGAAAAATATTGTAAATGTTTTTTTTTCATTTAGTAAAGAACAGCTTCAGGTATTAATAGGACCATTCGCTAATGACGTCTTCAGAACAAAAGTTGATTTTTAAAGCGATATTCAAGCGAACAACCGCACAACAGCACCAAATCAAATCAATACGATTATATGATAATCTTGACCATGTGAACAGCAATTACTGAAAATATAGATTGTAGCCATTTGAAGTTAACGATTTGTAAAAGATAATCATCCTTAAGAAGGAGTAAGATAGAGAAACCGAACATAAAAACCAAGTACGAAAAATTTCGTGTTAATAACAAAAAATTCAGCGTTAAACGTTTTTAAAGTGAGTGTCAAGTGGATCTCTTTCATATTAGGACGACATATTCGTTTTTGAAAAGCGACTCGAACACGACGGGGAAGGGGGAACGGAAAGATGGGAAGGGGGGAGAGGAGAGATGGGAAGGGGAGGGGGGAGAAGGGGATGGGGAAGGGTGTTACGAAGGAAATCAGTTTCGAGAGATAAAACAACGAAGAAATTCCATAAATGCCCCCTTATCGGGGATTTCGGAGGAGGACATAAGCTGCTCGAAGCATATTGCACTGATGGTTGGGTTATTCGGTTATGTACACTAGTTACGCAAACCCATTCGCATGCGCCATTCACTTTGATGGAGCTTCATCGCTTTTGCGTGGACATAGCCGTCCACCACACCCGCCCCCTCCCCCCAACTTTTTTTGCTGGTCACGAATTTCCAACTAAAGTTTCCAGATCAGGATTTCTGGACCAAAATTTTGCGGATCATGGTTTTTGAACCAAAGACCTTGGTCCATGGGGAAAACTCTCGTTGAAACCATTTGGTCGCATGCAAGTGCCTTAGCTTCCAGAAGTCCCCCTCCTAATACCCCGACTTCCCCTCCAAAAAAAACGCTTAGGCGATTTTCCTTGAGAAATTCTTGAAATTTTTCAGTTTCACTGATCCCATTCAATTCCTGCTGACTTACCGCCTACAAGACACTCCGAAAACTTTGAAATTTGCAGTGTTCGGAGGGTGGGGGATGGGGATCCATGTATGGTAGGCTTCTAAAAAAAGATCGCTGTAAACGTTTTGCTATCGCACTTGAGAAAGGCATTACCGGCGGTAGATATCCATACTGCAGCGATGAGGATATATATACAAGGCGGTCGAAATACGATGTTGCTCCCTCTTGATGCAATTACAGTATACCGACTGATAACGATGACAAATGTGAAATGTAATGTACCGTAGAACCCTATCGTATCACAGTTGGCTAGTAACTTGAATATGAGTGTCGACTGATATGCTATAATCTCAGCATTCATCATATTTTGGTCAGTGAACATGATCACTTCAACTCTTATACTCTCTATACAAATAGATAGCCGCAAGTATACAGGAGCTAAAGATGAACAATTATTGAAGTCGTCCTTCGCATGGGTGCACGGGGAGGAGCAGACGACCCTTTCGATCAACGCTAGGAGTCGACAAGAATCATCTCGTGATCGGCAGCATACGTTAAATCATATAAATCACTCATCGCTCCTCTTTAATTTTCGCGACGGGTGAATAACTCTGAGGACTGCGAGGAATGGGCGTTGTATGAATATTTTGATTTCGTAAAAATATCAATGATATTATGAAGAACTTAAAAGAAACTCTTCATCTCAATTCTTCCTTCGATGATTCATTATTTTCTTTAAATTTTCATTGGCGTGTTCTCGCATTTTACGCTGGTCACAAAATAACAAATTATTATTCCGGAAATATAGGAATGTCCTCAGTTCCCTAATATCTCCCCCCTCCCCCTCTCTTTAGGGGTAAGGCATTTGCTATATTTATATGCATAAAAATTTGAAGCATTAATGAAAAACCTCCTAAAAAAAATTTACGCAATATCTAGATGACTAACCATAGAATTGCGCTGATGATATAAAACAAGCAGGAATCACAACACCGATTTGTGAAATATGAACGAGGAAGTCACATAGTGCCAACTGATAAGCGAGTATATAGAAGAAATTTGACTTAAGAAAGTTTTTTGCCTTCACAAACGTTGAGATCAATAAAACATTAGTGATTAAACCAAATGAGCTCAGCACCGAGAATGCAGCTCCACCGATAAGCCTTATAACGGCATTCTCTTCGACGACCATCTTTCACAGATTTCGTTTCAGTTTTACACTGCAATCCTGTTGTGCATGATACTAAATGATGTGTTAAAATGACTGGTAACGCAATCAGATATGATGGCGCTATCACTTCTTTTGCCGTCAGACATTATATATATATATGTATATAATATATATATATATATGTATATATGTACTTAATATCTCATCATGTTTGCATTATATATACTTTATATATATGTATAATGCAAACATGATAAGATATTGAAGTATTACCAATAAGGTATTGCTGAAAAAAAATTTTAAAATCTTGAGACAAATACAGAACGCTTTCGCTAACTGAAACGCGACTTTTTTTAAATTGATTTTTCAGGTTAAATTTCGAAAAGTACGATTGGTTTTGAGTTTACTATATTTTTGTTTCGAAAAAATCTTGAAGGGATAGTTCTTTTTAACAACACAGAATGTTATAATCAACGGCTACAGAATTCATTTTCGGGATAATGCATGCAGATACTATCATAACACATTTGTGCACTATATTTTATCTGATGAATGGTTGCCGCAACTGATTACAAAGAATTATTCGGTGAATTTTCAATTGAGACACGCTGATAGCAGACCTGCTCATCGGAAAGAAGGATAAAAGTCGGTTGCTTTGCAGTTTAACATAAAAAAGCGTAAAATTCCACAACTGAGATCTATTCAACAATTTTTACTATTGCGCATTTGCTTTAAAAAAATTTGTTATTTTCCTTCCAAGAGAAAATGTTTGAAAAAACTCTTCTGGATTCGCAGCATAACAACATACAAAATAACTTGCTGCAGCAAAATTATCGCGAACAATAAGCATGGAAAACAAATTAATAAGGCTTTAAGAAAGCGCCATCTGCTAAACAAGATAAAATGAACACTAGATAAAGAAGCGATTATCAAAAGCGAAATAAATCCCTATAGACATCCCACAGGGAATTGTACTTTGATGTGTCATTTTCGCTTTTTCGTTTACAAGCATAACTGTAGCTAAAACGCATGGGGAATTTGATAGTTTTCGTAGATGACGTGCACGTTTAAATAATTTACAAAAGCAACAAGCCGAATATGGACAGATTAGCAGAATTCATGACAAAAAAGAAACCATCATGAAATTCCTGAAAGAAACGCTCGAAATGCGAGCATACGAGTCAACAGCTCTCATCGGCGGCAGATTTCGAACAGCATAAAGTGCTTACTGTTCGACTCGTGCTGACGATAAAATAAACGTTAAAAAATGCAATCGAAGGCTAGGCTTACATCTAAACAGTAGTAGCTCAACCTGCAGAATCGATTTTTACAATATGGCCACTTTTCGTTCAAAGCTTCTCCACCATATGAAGGCATGAAGACAACTCATGAAAATTAAATGGATAATTCCGCTAATTAACGGAAATGTAGTCAAAAAAGTGGTCCCATAGGTAATCTGATTATTCCTGCCTATTACGAGATAATAACAAGAAAGGAGAATAAAGTACTACAACAAACTACAACAAACTACAACTACAACAAGCTACAACTACAAGCTACAACAAGCTACAAGCCATTCAATCGGGATCATTCTTATTCGCAAAAAAAAATGAGCAGCTGATTATGCAGGTAAGCCTCTCTGCAGTTGAACGATACAGTTCAGCATATAGAATATCGGAATTGATAGTAATTGCCAAAAAAGACTGATGACAATAATCAGCTTAATGAGAATTAAAAAAAAACGCTTAAAGAACAACCCACAATCGAACTGTACAGTAGATGCACAACTGTGAAACACTTGGGGAGACAAATTACAGCTAGAAAATAATATGGCATTGATCGAATGTTATCCTCAACAAACTGGAGCTTATGATAGGAACAGTGCATTTCCAACAGAATGATGATCCGTTTGATTGAAGTGTACTATTTGTAATACGAATATTTCTCTTTGCACTGTCGTAAAAATAGTTCGTAGTTATCATTATCAACTAACTTATCAACATTATCAACTAACTTATCAACATTATCAACTAAATAAAACATAAAAATAAAACATTTTGTACTTGCTTCTCTTTTCAATTCTATTCCTTAAAAAATGACAACTTTAACGAATCAAGAATAAAATGATAGCCGAATGTGCAAGCTTGTATGGCTAATGCGTTTGACTGCTATATGTAACGATTGATGATTATCGTTCTCTTTGAGCGATACGTGTTTGCCAAATGCTAATTTTCTAATCTAATTTCATCAGCAAATAACGAAGAAAGATTTCAGTGCGATAAAATTATCAAAAAAAAGGAACGCTACAAATAGCATATCATATCAACCCTACTGATAATGAGATCAGCAAAGAAAATTGACACTGATAATAATAAATCGATTTCGTAGTTCTCATTCTTTGAGGTACGATTCTTAAAAAAATTTTTTTTCATCGTTTTTCGTTCATTTGGATGATCAAGTGGAAAAAATTGGAGTTATTATAAGATGGAAAGAAAAGAACACAACAATCGAATACTCGTCTTATTTTTCGGCTTATTTTAGGTGACTTTCTAAAATTTCCTTCAAAAAAATCGATTAACACCAATCATCTAAAAAATTTATTTTGGTCTGTTGTACTCATACAAACTAACTGAAATTCAGAGTCACAGAAACAAGCGATTCCTATAAATCCACAAAGCTGCGATAGATTCGACAACGTTGATCTCTTTATTCATTACTATCACAACAATAAAGCTTGCAGTTCATTATTGGCCGTGTTAGAAAAATACCTCCAAATAAAATTTAAAAAAAAAATACAGTTTATAAAAATATTTAAAAATCTTCAAATCCTAAAAATTCGGTATTTATGAGGTGCTTTAATTCAGTCCAATAGGATAGCTAAAACTTAACCAACAGAACACGTCGATGACTCTCCGCTAATCGTCATTATCATCGCCTTACTTTGTGTTTCTCCTGGGAATATATGTTTTGTTTTTGCCAATTTTATTAAGTTTGACTTGCAATTAGCATGTAAATCGTTTTATGAGCATTTTTCTTTCGAACAATGAATTGCAATTAATGAGTGCTGTGTTTGATTGCCTTTTTGCTATCTTGCAATTCGTTCAAATCTTGCAATTCGATTGATAGCAATTGCAAGATTGAGAATCTTGCAGTTGCTATCAATTGCAATCTTGCAATCTTGCAATTTTATCTTGCAATTAATGAATCAATCTTGCAACATGCAATTATCATTGTTTTAAAAATAGGACTAACGAATTTTTTTTCTTCTATCCTCCTCCTCAAATGCCTTCCAAATCATTTTTTTTTTGAAAAAGGTACTCATTAATCAGGTCAGAAACAGCATAAATTATGCACACTGTGCATCTATGCTCGTCATTTATGCTTTCGTGCTACTATCCTGCTTACAGAACAACAACGATGCAAAGCAACTGTTATTTCCACCCCTCCCGAGATCGACGCATCTGACAACAGCTACACCCATGCATGTTTGTTGTAACCAGCTTCCGGTCGCCTGTTGGTTAATCTGATGCGGATCCGTTGGCTGAGCAACTGGGAGTCGAATTCCGATGGGCACATGACGCCAAACTCCAACCGCTAAGCCAACCATCATCCTTTCGGGTCTCTAGGCTGGTTCGAATAAAAGACATGACATTTTCCGTTTCTCAGCCATCTAAGTTTATCTCATCCACATTCACATAACGTAAATTGAGTAATGAAAGTTCAACTAATCCCATTCGCATAACTACTGTAAATACGTTAAGCCTAAACCGCTTCATTATGACGTAAATGGCATTAATTGACTAACCATGGGGGAATACGTTACCGCTGTTTCCACCACTTCCTCTATCGACGCAGCTGACAACAGTTGCGCCCACACCTGTTATTGCAACCAGCTTCCGGTCGCCCGGTGGTCGGCCTTCTGCCGATCCCTTGGTCCGGTACCGATGCAGCTGACAACCCCTGCATGATTTTGTTACCACTTTTCTGTCGCCTGGTGGTCAACCTGATGCTGATCCGTTGGCCGAGCAGCTGGGAGTCGAACTCCGATTTCTTTGCACATGACGCCAAACCCCTACCGCCCATCCATCCTCCACCATTTTGAATGTTTAGGTTGGTTCGAATAGAAGACGTGACATTTTCCTTCCCTCAGCAATCTAAGTTTACCTCACTCCCATTCACACAACATAAATTGAGTAATAAAAGTTTAAGTAATTCCACTCGCGTAAAGTACTGTAAATGCCTTATGCCTACGCCGCTTCACTAGGAAGTAAATGGGATTAATTAAATAAGCATGAGGAAATATGTTCGTTGTGCTCGAAAACAGTCTGAAAAAAAAAGTATTGTCGAACGTTTCACTTACAACTAGTGGTTACTGTAACGTGCAAATTACGGTAAATACCATCGCAGTGCTTTATGCAAATTGCGAAAAGTCGCGAAGTGAGAGAGGTGCCATTCGAATCCCCCAACTTTTTGAATTTTATAATAAACATCTTATTGAATGCACATAAATGTTCCGAAGTTTTGAGGGTTTGTTTAAGCTTAAGGTATAATCTTGTTGTTTTGCGATTATCGGAATTGTTAACGCTATGCAGAAAATGATTTTTTAAAAACTTAACTCAATAGATCTTTGAATGCTAAAAGAGACTTTTGGTGAGCAAGCCTTAGGTCAGACAAGAACACCTGAGTGGAATAAGCGTTTCGAAAAGAACTAGCTAACCATGACTTAGTTAGATCGAACAATATCAAGCAAATTCTCGAAACGATTACAAAAGTGAGGAAAAGTATTCCTGAAAATAGCAGATGAAATTGTCTCGTAAACTCTTCAGACTATTGCAAAAGAATACACATACCACTGTATAATGGCGGATGTACTTACCATAGGCAATGTTGTTTTCTTCATATTTTACCCAAGAATGAAACTTTTACCCAATGGAACAAGGCAAGTGATATACAGGCATTCCGCTCGATAACGACAACTTTTTATCGCAACGATTTGACTTCTTTCATTTTATATTAAACAAGGGATTGGGAATGTGGAGGGGGGAATGGATGGGCGGCATTCTTTTGCGTCGTCGATTGCTTTCATGGTATATGGGTTTGTCTCCAAATTAACAATATGAAAGTGTTAAGGTGATCATCGATCGTGATCAATTATGGGCTCATGATTATCACCTCGAAACTTCAAACGAATATCTTCGCGATAGGAAACGCTAATCTCATAGGTGAACATTAAATTCACCACTCTTCCAGGCTAGCCAAATCGTAAAAAGAAGGAGAAGGTGGCTGTGATAAGCGTGTTCATCTCGAGATCAAATGCGCAAAGATGTCGCTTAGCCGACATATATGTTAATAAGCGTTATGATTAGAGGACAATATGCTGATGATGATCAAAAACGAAGCTTATACACCCTCTTCTCGCTACACTTGCTCTAAACGATTAGCTAAAAAATGCTACAACTTTTATAAAAGTTATGGTATTTATTTACTAAAAGTTATTCAAAGTATCTAACTTTATTTATTATGGTATTTATTTACTAAAAGTTACTTAAAGTATCTAACTTTATTTAAAGTATTTAGCTGACTATTTAAAGTTTTTAACTATTTAACTACTTCAAATTGAAGTAATTATAGTATTTAACTAGAAGTAATTAAAGTGTATTTAACTAGAAGTAATTAAAGTTATTTTCAATTAAAAGTTATGAAAGTTATTCTATAAAAGTTATGGGAACTTCTGTGGAAATGAAGTAACTTCCTTTAACAGAAATTCTATTCACTAGTACAATAAATCAAAAACCTTTACTAACATATCGTCTCGAGACTCAACGTATTCGCTTTCATTCCCCTCATTGCCCTACGTTACCATTTCATCCGATTTTATACGTGCACAAAGCTGTAGATGAAGGAATGGACCTCAGCTAACAAAGAGGATTATTCGATAAAAAGCCATTATTATACCTTAAGACGACGATTCAAGCAAAACTATTTGAGTAACGATTTTCATGAAATTCAAGTAATTAGATTATTGCAGCGAATGACTGATTTGGACACTTGAAATATTACTGTGATAGCGATATGACAAATACAATATGACAATTAAAGTGATGATACAATGACAAATACAATAACAATGCAACAATATTACAAACACGATATGACAATATGACAAATAGCGATATGACAAATACAATATGACAATTAAAGTGATGATACAATGACAAATACAATAACAATGCAACAATATTACAAACACGATATGACAATATGACAAATAGCGATATGACAAATACAATATGACAATTAAAGTGATGATACAATGACAAATACAATAACAATGCAACAATATTACAAACACGATATGACAATATGACAAATAGCGATATGACAAATACAATATGACAATTAAAGTGATGATACAATGACAAATACAATAACAATGCAACAATATTACAAACACGATATGACAATATGACAAATAGCGATATGACAAATACAATATGACAATTAAAGTGATGATACAATGACAAATACAATAACAATGCAACAATATTACAAACACGATATGACAATATGACAAATAGCGATATGACAAATACAATATGACAATTAAAGTGATGATACAATGACAAATACAATAACAATGCAACAATATTACAAACACGATATGACAATATGACAAATAGCGATATGACAAATACAATATGACAATTAAAGTGATGATACAATGACAAATACAATAACAATGCAACAATATTACAAACACGATATGACAATATGACAAATAGCGATATGACAAATACAATATGACAATTAAAGTGATGATACAATGACAAATACAATAACAATGCAACAATATTACAAACACGATATGACAATATGACAAATAGCGATATGACAAATACAATATGACAATTAAAGTGATGATACAATGACAAATACAATAACAATGCAACAATATTACAAACACGATATGACAATATGACAAATAGCGATATGACAAATACAATATGACAATTAAAGTGATGATACAATGACAAATACAATAACAATGCAACAATATTACAAACACGATATGACAATATGACAAATAGCGATATGACAAATACAATATGACAATTAAAGTGATGATACAATGACAAATACAATAACAATGCAACAATATTACAAACACGATATGACAATATGACAAATAGCGATATGACAAATACAATATGACAATTAAAGTGATGATACAATGACAAATACAATAACAATGCAACAATATTACAAACACGATATGACAATATGACAAATAGCGATATGACAAATACAATATGACAATTAAAGTGATGATACAATGACAAATACAATAACAATGCAACAATATTACAAACACGATATGACAATATGACAAATAGCGATATGACAAATACAATATGACAATTAAAGTGATGATACAATGACAAATACAATAACAATGCAACAATATTACAAACACGATATGACAATATGACAAATAGCGATATGACAAATACAATATGACAATTAAAGTGATGATACAATGACAAATACAATAACAATGCAACAGTATTACAAATACGATATGGCAATATGACAAATAGCGATATGACAAATACAAAAAAAAAGACAAATACAAAGCTGTGATAGCGATATGAACCAAATTCTGGCATCTGAAATAGCAATACCTTGATCTATTTATTCACGTTGTTGTTATGTTTATGGAGTATTCATTGAAGCGAGCGAAAAGAAAAAGGACGATTGGAAAATAAAAAGAAGGGGTAAAACAGAGATGAAACACAGAAGCACGGTGACCAAAAGCACATATCAATTGAATAAAAACTCGTAGATTTTTCAAGATCGAAGTACTACTCTAGGTGACCTTAAGAGGCAGAAACAATAGACGCTGGAACGGCATCTTTAGGAAGTTTATTAGGTACTCGAACGACCAGGAAAGGGGAAGAATTATGAAGTCGATCTGCGGATAGAGTGATACAAACTGGCAACATTCGCACAGATCGTAAATAAAGAGTGATAGAGTAAAGAATTTGACGTATTCATTTTGTCTATGTATATTTTTGTATGTCAGTAGTAAATGTGTTTGTCTAGTTGTTTGTCAGCACTTTGAATGTTTAAGTTCTTGGGTGAAACTTATATAACTTATCACTTATCACTCATGAATAATTTGATAACTTATCACTCATGAACCAGAAAGGTTAATCTCAATGAAATTTGATAAAGATAATCTACGGTACAACGAAAAACCCCAAACAAGATAAGCGAACAATTCTGGTTTTTGGATGAGTAATGACGCACACAAAAGAAGTTGATTGAAAAGGTGGGATAACCTACCCCTCCCTCCCCCTTGCCTCTTCACCTAAAACTCCAATTCTGGGACCCATTCGAGCTCGTTTGATGCAGAATGTTGTAAACTTTAACGTGCATAAAATATGCCTCATAGTATTGAATTGTGGTTGAGAAATGAAAATATTTTTGAAAAAAAAAAACTAGCGAAGCGTAAAAATTTCCGGGGAAAACATGAAACGCAACATCCGTAGCAGTTGTTCTACCTCCGAAGCTCATTTGATCGCCATTGCTTTGCAATGTACCGAAGCCATACGTCGAATATTTATTTAATCGGGAATCGAGCGCAAATAATTTTACTTTTTACCTGAGCGTATTTAATTCGATTTGTAAATATTCATTCGTTCATTATAGTAAATTACTTTGAAAGGTGTTTTGTATAAGTGACGCATAAAATGTGCAAAATTTTGCTAGTAAGTTTGCGTTAATAACGTCGAATAATTAACCATTAATGAACAACTAATCATTTTGTTTTTGTGTTCCGTGCAAAATTACTCGTAATTAAAGCAGAACTCTTTTCACTTGTTAAGCAAAACGAAAATGTCAACAAAAAGCAAATATCCACCAAATTTAATTACTGCTCAAAACTCTATAAAATCTATTTAATGCTACTAGAAGTCATACATATATCGACACCATACGAATCAGTTCTCGCTTACAAATCCGATAAAACGATCACATCTATGCATCCGTTATGATAAAATTATATGACTAAAATAGCGATTCAGTTGTGATTCTCATTTTAGCAAATGATAAATTGGAAAAATTTTTACATAAAAATGATCATTGTTAGCCTATAAGAGTGCAAAACAATTGATGATAATCTTAGGTCGTATGCACACCTTATGATTGCCTATTAAAGGTATTTCACATAAAGCTGAAAAGACGATAGGCTGTATTACATACAAGCAGCAATGTTTTATTGCGTGACAGATAAGCGTGTAGAGTTGAAGGGAAAAGGAAAAAATGTGAAACGAAGATGACCATTGTTCACAGGTGTCGATGTTGTCAACATTACCCCTTCGGCAAAAGAAAATCCATTGTTTTGCCTTTTTTGTGTATTCATATGTGAATTTTTTCTCGTTTGATATGTTGTAAACTTTAACGTGCATAAAATATGCCTCATAGTATTGAATTGTGGTTGAGAAATGAAAATATTTTTGAAAAAAAAAAACTAGCGAAGCGTAAAAATTTCCGGGGAAAACATGAAACGCAACATCCGTAGCAGTTGTTCTACCTCCGAAGCTCATTTGATCGTCATTGCTTTGCAATGTACCGAAGCCATACGTCGAATATTTATTTAATCGGGAATCGAGCGCAAATAATTTTACTTTTTACCTGAGCGTATTTAATTCGATTTGTAAATATTCATTCGTTCATTATAGTAAATTACTTTGAAAGGTGTTTTGTATAAGTGACGCATAAAATGTGCAAAATTTTGCTAGTAAGTTTGCGTTAATAACGTCGAATAATTAACCATTAATGAACAACTAATCATTTTGTTTTTGTGTTCCGTGCAAAATTACTCGTAATTAAAGCAGAACTCTTTTCACTTGTTAAGCAAAACGAAAATGTCAACAAAAAGCAAATATCCACCAAATTTAATTACTGCTCAAAACTCTATAAAATCTATTTAATGCTACTAGAAGTCATACATATATCGACACCATACGAATCAGTTCTCGCTTACAAATCCGATAAAACGATCACATCTATGCATCCGTTATGATAAAATTATATGACTAAAATAGTAGTTCAGTTGTGATTCTCATTTTAGCAAATGATAAATTGGAAAAATTTTTACATAAAAATGATCATTGTTAGCCTATAAGAGTGCAAAACAATTGATGATAATCTTAGGTCGTATGCACACCTTATGATTGCCTATTAAAGGTATTTCACATAAAGCTGAAAAGACGATAGGCTGTATTACATACAAGCAGCAATGTTTTATTGCGTGACAGATAAGCGTGTAGAGTTGAAGGGAAAAGGAAAAAATGTGAAACGAAGATGACCATTGTTCACAGGTGTCGATGTTGTCAACATTACCCCTTCGGCAAAAGAAAATCCATTGTTTTGCCTTTTTTGTGTATTCATATGTGAATTTTTTAATGGACATGAAAAGCTAAGCTAAGCTGAATTATGTTTACTCAAACAAGTAAAGAAAATTGCAAATAGCATTGAGCGATGACAACGAACATTACTGCATATGCGTGAACAAGTAAAGTGAACAAACAAATTACTAAACAGTAGAAATCAATGAACTGAAGTAGTAGAGATAAAAGGATTACAGTTATCGTCAAATGGAACACTGAGTAGCACTGCATAATGAAATCGATAAGATCGATACACTAACACTTTGGAGCTCAAAGACAATAGAAATGATCGCGAATGAGATGTGAGATAGCAAATGGCGGATACACTGATCATGTTTAGTCACGTAAAAGTCGATCGATCTCCGGATCATTAGTGATCAGCTTAAATTCCCTTTGCAGTTCGCTCAAAATATTGTGTATATATACACCTCTAAAGGAGAGCGATCTTTGCATAAAGAGTGAAGTGATCTTCCTCTCAAAAGTTTCGCGCCTGGCAATCTGGCTTGTCAAACGGGCCCTTAAGTGGGATCAATTGACAAGCAAAGGAATGAATTGCGTATCGGATTGAGCAGGACCGTTTGATATGAGCATGAAACGTTCGTTGTCGAGAGGCAAATTCTAAACGCCTTCGATTTCATTCTTCGAGCAGAATCTCTTCATTTCATTCAGTACGTAATAAAATTTGCACTCAAATCATTGAAAGAAAAGAATTTTTTGAAAATGTTGATGTGAATGAACAATTTGAAAAATTCCTGAAAAATTTCAAGAAAATTTTTTCCAATGAAAATCACCAAAAAGTGCAAAATTAATGGCAAATATGGATGGCACTTTCGGACTATAAGATCCATTCTGCGGTTTATATTCATAGTTTAGGGGTTATAGCTTTTTTTTTTT
>JPKZ01002173.1:318437-329764 GCA_000803305.1 Toxocara canis
AAATTCCAGAGCGGAGGGAGGGAGAGAGAGGGAAGAAGTGAAAAAAATATAGACACTGCACTTATTGTTTACAGTATGCGCCGCCATCACATCTCATATGAGGAAAGGTCTGCATATGAAAAGATGAACCTAGTTACCAGCTGGGAATTCGAAGCAGTATCCATTCATCGGTATACGATATTCTTTGATGAAGACAAAATAATCGTTGCCGCCTTTATGAAGTATTGTGATTACTTCAACACAATGAGGTCGGCCAGCAGTTGGTGCCTTTCTGTGTATCGACTCACATACCTGTAATAACGCAACCAATCAGCAAAACTCTCAAACTAGACAAAAGATCACTGAACTTTTTCACCATACCAAACTAACAAACGTTTCTTGTAGTCATCATTCTTACCGACAGAAGTGAACGATTGATGGTGAGAAGCGTTAGCTTACATCTTCAAGCATCATATTGCTGTATTGGCTTTTTAAGTATTGGCTTTTTTTGAGCTCAATTTCGTAGAGTTTGGAGGGAGTGCTCTTGGCTTATCGTTGGCATTATTGCTTATTTAATTATTATGGGGCATATATTTCCGTTAAAATCTTTCTTCTCCAGTCTAATTACTTACTACTTACTGATGTCGCCTCTACGAGAATTTAACAGCAAACAACTTTTGCATACTTGCAAGCATTTTAGCCTATTTTCTTTGATTTGTGTTCATGTCGAGTTTGCTGGTCACTCGACAAATGCAACAGAGACGAATATCACAACCATCGTTCAGTGCTTATTACCTTTTCCGTTTCGCCTTCTCGTTGCCTGTAACGAGTTTTTATCGTTTTTGTCCACTGACCACGGTAAACAACGTTTGGCTGGTCGACAAGTTGAAAGGGACATTCGTTAGACAATACGGTGGTCGACGTGCATAAATCAATTGCTCCTTTTTGATTCATAGTGCAACAATTAATTAAATGGCACACCTTTGTGCTCACCTGAACGACACGTGTTCAAAACATGCGTTAAGTGGAAGCAAATTGGCGTACACGAAAACTACTTGTAAAGCTCATAATTATTATTAGGGAATGAAACGGTTTATACTGAAAGTCGTAAATGTCCTACAAGGGTAATATTACCTATTCAAAATCATTCGTGCGGGGGAACTCTTTCTCCCCGTTAAGAATTAGCTCTCGTTTCAGTTACCTAAATAATTCTATGATTAGCGATTATATTCAGCTAAGGATTTCGCCATCAAAGCTGGTCGAGAGACTCAGTCATTGCCCTTGGCCTTAAAGCCATAACGATTGCCCAGAGGATACGGGACAGATAAGTCATTTTTGTTAATTCGAGTTTCTAGGCTTCATCATAATTAGTGTTTTTTTCGCCGAATAGAATGTAGTTAGGAAGGCGAACAGCGGAAGGTGAGAGGAGAGGTGCTGGGAGAGTAAACAAAATAAAAATTAAGAAATGAAAACAAAAGTTGAATGACGGGACTTTTTTTTTTGCGATAGTCGAGCTGCCGAATAGTAAAACGGCAACGTCGCCGCACCAATCAGTATTCCCAGATTGTGCCACACTGATGTAATTGGTGAGTTGTTGCGCATAGGTTCTACAAAGTGCATAGATCATTCAAACTACGGTTTCTAATTGTTGCTCTGTGCATTGCACGAACCTGATACTACAAGGAGTGCTATGGATGCGCTTCGATTCTAATTACTTACTACTTACTGATGTCGCCTCTACGAGAATTTAACAGCAAACAACTTTTGCATACTTGCAAGCATTTTAGCCTATTTTCTTTGATTTGTGTTCATGTCGAGTTTGCTGGTCACTCGACAAATGCAACAGAGACGAATATCACAACCATCGTTCAGTGCTTATTACCTTTTCCGTTTCGCCTTCTCGTTGCCTGTAACGAGTTTTTATCGTTTTTGTCCACTGACCACGGTAAACAACGTTTGGCTGGTCGACAAGTTGAAAGGGACATTCGTTAGACAATACGGTGGTCGACGTGCATAAATCAATTGCTCCTTTTTGATTCATAGTGCAACAATTAATTAAATGGCACACCTTTGTGCTCACCTGAACGACACGTGTTCAAAACATGCGTTAAGTGGAAGCAAATTGGCGTACACGAAAACTACTTGTAAAGCTCATAATTATTATTAGGGAATGAAACGGTTTATACTGAAAGTCGTAAATGTCCTACAAGGGTAATATTACCTATTCAAAATCATTCGTGCGGGGGAACTCTTTCTCCCCGTTAAGAATTAGCTCTCGTTTCAGTTACCTAAATAATTCTATGATTAGCGATTATATTCAGCTAAGGATTTCGCCATCAAAGCTGGTCGAGAGACTCAGTCATTGCCCTTGGCCTTAAAGCCATAACGATTGCCCAGAGGATACGGGACAGATAAGTCATTTTTGTTAATTCGAGTTTCTAGGCTTCATCATAATTAGTGTTTTTTTCGCCGAATAGAATGTAGTTAGGAAGGCGAACAGCGGAAGGTGAGAGGAGAGGTGCTGGGAGAGTAAACAAAATAAAAATTAAGAAATGAAAACAAAAGTTGAATGACGGGACTTTTTTTTTTGCGATAGTCGAGCTGCCGAATAGTGAAACGGCAACGTCGCCGCACCAATCAGTATTCCCAGATTGTGCCACACTGATGTAATTGGGGAGTTGTTGCGCATAGGTTCTACAAAGTGCATAGATCATTCAAACTACGGTTTCTAATTGTTGCTCTGTGCATTGCACGAACCTGATACTACAAGGAGTGCTATGGATGCGCTTCGATTAACCCGCTGAAATAATTCGGGTGACTTTTCTTGCCGGCGATAGAACAAAGGGAAAGTCGCTTATTTGAGGGATTCTACAGAGAACAGAAAACCGATCTATCTTACCCTACGAATCATTTCAAGTAAATGAGAAGAATAATTCGCCACTTGCTATATACGCGTTCAAAAAATCACCTCATCAATACGCATTACTGAGTTTATACGCTAATCGCAATAGTTTATTAAGTTTCAGAGAACATGTATTTAAAATGATCCTTCATAAATCTTACGACACCATCATATTGGGCGTTTCATTTCTTAACATTTAAAATTCTTGAATTTTCAAAATCCACATCCAAGTGAATTGGAACACTCAAAATTGATTAACGAGCTTGACATTTTGGCACTTGTGCCTAGACCGCAAATAGAAGTGTGAGTGTCAAATGTATACGTGACATATGTATATATCACATGTATAGGCATAAATGCCATTATATACTGTACGTATATATACTGTGTCGATAATATGACACATGCTTCATAAGTTATAAAGTTATAATCTGAAAGTCACCTTTTATCACCCTTTGAATTACGTTATCAGATCGTATGCCGTATAATGTCATTTGTGCATATAAGTTTAATGAGAGATCAAAGTGGTTTTATTATTAGTTCTTTGATGAATATGTGAAAATTTATGAAGCGCAATGATGATTGGCCGAGTAACCGAGTAGAAACGCATATACGATCGCATCGACGTACACACCCTTCGGTGCTGATTTTACATACTCGAGTGCTTTATTGCACTCCACCAGCACGACCTAGAAGTACAGTAACTATATTTATGCTGGACAAGATGTACTGAAAATAATATCATTATGGCCACAATTGAAACATTATGGTTAATTGGCATTAAATGAAACATTTTGGTCAATAGGCAACAATTGAAGCATTATAGCCAAAATCATTATGGCCACAAATGAAACACTGTGGCCAGTCGGCAATGATTGGAGTATTATGGCCAACACCATTATGGCCACAGTTGAAACATGGCCAATTGGCAATAATTGAAACATTATGGCCAATTGGCAATAGTTGAAACATTATCATCATGGCCACAATTGAAGTGATTCGACATGCTGTTGCTATAATTTCCCATTAGTTCGTAATTTCCTTCAATGAAATATAAAGTCCCGCTTTTCTGTCTCTATCATTTTAATTACCTCTATCTCTTCAGCATCGTCAAGCCGACTTTTTGGGTTTTCATTTTCTTTAGTATCACCATCGATTTCTGCTGTTGCAAAACATGTGCAAACATCACTCATCTGTGAATGCATCGGCTGTTTCCCACCAGAAACTGATGTCACCTGGAATTGTAATTATACTGTAACCCTTTAAAGAAACACGTTTGCAACATACAAATTAGTGGGTCGCACTGCGATTGTTTACTATTACTTTTTTTGAAAATGTTTACGCACTTTTTAATTGCGATCTTATTCAGCTTGATGAAGTTCAACTAAATTTAATCGCAAAAAATAGTAACGTGAAAAGGTTCAAGTAAACTTAGCATATTATTTCGAGTAAAGTCTCTCGACACAGCATCTCCTTTGAACCATCTCCCCTTCTCCCCTCCCCTACCTCGCCAGTTTCTTTCTCGAGTACTCTCGCTCCCAGCTCTCCCCTTCCTAATATCCTCGGCATAACGGAAATAATTGTCCGCTCCTCAGAAGGCCCCACTTTGTCAAAAAAAACCTTCGTACTACAAATGTCGTTCAACAAAAGCTAGAAAATGCCCCTCCATGACATAGCCTTCCTCCATACCCGTAATCCCTCAGGAATAGTCTTCCTCCATACCCGTAATCCTTTAGGAATTTGTGGTCTTCAGTCGAGATGGCATGGTAAAGTTGTATTGAGCGCGAACGTAGAAGTGTACAGCGAAGAGCCACAACAAGGAACCGATGGATGAGGCCGCTTGAAATAACATAAGGTCGCAGTTTAAGGTCGTGCCTGACATCAATAAAAAATGAAAGTTTAATTTGAAAATAAAAATTAAAATGTAAATGTGACCTTACATGCGACGTATCCAGTTTCCTCCTTCAGCTCCCGCATTGCTCCTTCAACCACAGTTTCATTATCCTCTAGTAGGCCTGAAAGGATTAGAATAAGTTAAATGAAAAAGAATCAGAAAATTTTTATATCATCTAACTCTAAAGCCTTCAAGTTATCAGATGTTATTGACGCTCCGCTTTTCATCCATCACAAGAGCGCTGTAAAAGAAACGAAATAAACCCGCATTTGCGAATTTCTCCTGCATGTCTATGCGGATACAGTAGAAGTTAGTGTTCTTCACCGACGCGATCCACCGATGGGGTTGATGCCCGAAAGGAATTCTTTGATTTTTTTGCTGCGGATCAGCCCCCTCCCCTCTCCTCCTGGCCAAAGCGCTCCTCGATGGAGTCCTTCCTCGCAAATCACACTCCGACTTTCTGGTATGGTCGCTGGCAGCCAAAGTTTCCCTGACAAAGTCTTACTTCTCCTCGCTCCCTTCTCCCAACCCCCAAGCGTCCCGCCAAAATTTATAGCAGTATTTCCTTTTAGGTCAACTACTCGAGTTTATATCCCTTCTTAGCGAAGTCGAGGTCCTCCCGGCTCGCTCAGGGGACCGCCTTATCCCCTAAAAATCGCTCGTCGACTTCTTCACTGGATCCTTTTATGGTATCGCCTTGCCCAGAAACCGCTCTTCATAAAACGCTTGTAGAAATCATAGTTTATGATCCTCTGTGTTTTCTATTTCATAGAACGCTCATGAAAGCAATCCACCTTTGCGTTTTCAAACCAATCTTTGCTGACCGCACACCTGCTGGAAACTCCAGACAATATGCAGCAAACGGTATTCGATATTCCTTCACAAAAACAAAATATATTTTGCCGCCTCGTCGAAGCGTCGCAATAATCTCCACTCCGTTTGGTCGACCTTTTGGCGGGGTTCTTCGGTGCGCTGATTCCCACACCTTTAACAACACTTTTTTCAAAGAATTATTCTTTCGACTGTAAGACATATGCTTTGAAAATGTGTGTATATAGCACACCTATAGGAAGAGTGGCTACTGCGACACAATCCCCATCAATAAATGACAAGCTTAGCGATTCTAGAATGAGAGTCCTTTGGCCACTCATTTGTTTGTTCAGTTGAGATGCACCGATTGGTTTGTTTTCCGATGCTAAAATTTATTTCTACAATAGACATCTCACAGTTAAAGGAAGTGCCCCGAATTTTCAATGAAGTCCGAATTGCGAAGTGGCCCTTCACTAGTCTCAGTTTCTTTCAAGGTAAGCCAACTATAGCTCAACACTTCCATAGGCGAGCTCAAAAGCCCATTTTCTATTGCTATGCGTTCATTAATCAAAACATAAAAGTGGGCCTAAAGACAAGGCAAATTCATTGAACATATAATGAGGATTAATCACACCTCATAGATTTACCTGTGAACAAGTCGTAAACAAATAACTTCCGCTGAAGCCTCTGTGAGATCATCAACCGTTTCTAAGCGCTCATCGTTGATAGTTAGGATTACACAGCAGCATGACCATCGCTGTAGCTGCTCGCATGAAAGGATCAAGAGGAGGGATCTAGCCTACAGCGTTGTGCATCAATGGATAAGAGACCTCATCGCGACTCCACACAGATCTGGGTTCGAGTCCCGGCTGCTGCACTTTTCGCTTCTTCATATTACCGATAAACTAGCGTACTCAAAAAACTCATAAAAACTTTTTGCTTTGTTCGCAAAACAGGATATTCCATTACTACGTTCACATATGAAATACTTTTAAAAACTAGGTTTAAAACTTATATAGTCCTTCTTTTTCTACATATATTACTTAACAGTGGCCAACCTTCTCGTTGTTGCAGCCTTGTCTCCTATACTTCACTTCTCTCATGCTCAACCATTTGCCAGAATAGACATTTTTAAATTGGCCAACAATATAAGGCTGCTTGCAACAAGAGAACACTTTTGCAACGTTTCGTTCGCGAAGCATTTGAAGACTGAAAAGAGGAAACATTAATTAAAAGTTGATTTAAATGCAAATGCAAATGGAAAAATAAGAAATTAAGAATGATAATATTTTCAACGGAGAAAAAAAATCTGCATTCTCTTTTTTTCATTTCTTAGTGTGATTTCTTTAAATAATTTGAATTTTTACGAGCAAGAATTTATTGCATATATAACCGTTCGAGTGCACACAACTTAAATACTCTATTGCTAGAAACACGACGATATATAAACTTGAGCGCAACTAATCAAAATACTCTCTTCTAGTGATAAATTTGCATACCGTTATCACTTAGCTCGTATTTGTGCCAATTCTGATGGCCATATCTTTTCATTTGTCCGTAATATGCATAAAATGGTTTGTCGATTACAGCAGCTCGCTTCACTTATAAAATTTGAAATTCCAACCCAAAGTCCAGTATACTACCTTTATAGAAAAAAAAAACGAATAACTGATAATCGAAAAACGGAAACCAACTAAATCATTGACCTAACAAGATACAATCATAAGTAATTGTGACGGGTCACAAATTACAAACACAGTATACATACTCATTCGTGGTGTTTTCACTTGTCGATCCAAATATAGAAAAATTTTCGCCTTTCTGGTTACTGTAATTCGCATGAAAGGTCTAAGGAACAGCTATATTATTTACCTCAAAGTAACGTAGTTTTTAAGCGAAAAGGCATGAGGAAAGTGAGTACTTCCAGTTTTATACGAGCCAAATTAATAAACAAAGTGAAATTTTGATGCTCATAAACAGCTTGAAAATAACTATTTATTTGCAGATCATCATATGTCACAAATTTGGGGTGCAAGACGTCTTGAAAACGACGGAAGTGCTGGGAATCAATTGAGTTGACGTGGGAAAGAATATCAAAAGTGTAAAATGGGTGTGAATGCACTCAACCACCCTTCACTCCCTTCCCCANCCCTCTCCTCTCTCGCTTCACTGACACCGCAATCACAAAAGAGCCCTCATGTAAATATGGTTTCGAAAAAATGCAAGAAATAAATTGCGCCCCAAGCTTCCACCAGCAAAGTAACAAAATGCCGCATTACTCGACGAATTACTGTGTAACTCAGTAAGTCACCGTACTATTCGAGGATTACTGTATTACCTTGACTTAGCGACAGTTACAGCACGATTGCAGCTTGAACCCAGCCAACGAGTTCGGTGAAGTTGAAATGAAAATTTCATTGCGAATACTTACTGAATTTTCAAGAACGAGTTACTAGAGGCTGAAAAGAAGAAATGCGTTAGTAAAGAAGCCTCAACGAGCAGAACGGTTCTTATGAGAAGCCTACTTATATTTGCACGAAAAAGAACTTCATTAGGGTGGCTTAATAAGAGCGGCGATCGGCGTCGTCGCGTAATGGTAATGCGATTGTCCAGCCGGTACACAAGAAGTCAAGATTCGGTTTCTTTTCACTTTCAAAAGACTTTTACCAAAGTTTAAAAGTTGCATCAATCATAATAGTAGGTTTTCTAAGTCTTGTTTAGCTAGCGTTGCGTAAAACAAACAAACAAATAAACAAAACGTTTATTGCCCTATTTAAAACCACTAAAAACTACTAAAAAAACAACACTATGAAAAACAAACAAAAGTTTCGAGTGCCGACCTCGTTGTAAAATGTTTTTTGAACTAATCGAGCGGAAGTCTAAAAAATATATTAAATGTTGTTAGCTTGTGAGAAATTTCATTTTATCAAAATTTGCTTGGTTTATTATTGATGAAACTGGCCAGAGTATTTCTTTCGGAAACAATGGCGATAATTGCAGATGGCGATCGCAGTTGTATCCATCTTGGTGACAGCGATTGCAGCAACCGGGTTTTTGATAAATTAGAGTTGCACTATATTGCACACACTCTAATCGAGAAAGTTTAATCTAACTGACCAAAGTACAGTGAACATTAAAAACCACTATGGGCAAAAAGCAGAAACCAAAGACAAAGGTCGATCAAAAAAGGCTAATGCGTTTGCATGCACTGGTTATATTAAAACATGGCCAACTCGAAAAGAGGTTGTAGGTTTTCTTCTTTTTCCCAATCACGAATACGCAAAATTTCTTTCCCACCCCCTCCACCCCCTACCCGTCCCAGGGATAGAGAATTCGGTTATAGGTTCCTGGTCAGTCTAGCATGAAGTAACGTGAAACTTGTTGATCCAGCGAGAGAAAATATGAAAAATAGGACGGAATCCTAAGAAAAACGACAAGCTCGAAACAACACTTCGTGAGTAGCATAATGCTCTAAAGCATGCGTACTCCAAAGTGCAATGAGCAAACAAACATCAGACGGCCAACTAACCGGAAGAGTGCCGTTGAGCTGTTCAACTGCTAACACCATCTACTCACCAAGAACAATCAAACAATGCAATAAAATCCAACATTTCGGATGCGGAAATCGCTCACTGAATTGCATCATGGAAAAATCATCCTATAGAGAGCGAGGATATTTGTTGTAGACGATCTACACGTTTATGACGCCATCATGCGCCCTTTGACGGACTGATAAACGCTACCCCTCACATAGATCGCTTTGTATACTTCATCGGATTCACTTGATCGATGCTTAATCGGATTACCAGACCAACGGGTGATGAAATTTATTTTTCATGTCCATTTGAACGGCAGATACGGGCCGCTACTAGCGCTTACTCGTTTCGCTGGATCGAAACTCATAACTAAAACGTCAAATTTTGCAGAAAGAATTTAATAATTACTGGAATTAAGAATGGGTAGGTTCCTCTCCTCTTCGCCTGAGGGAGGCTCATGCATGGGCTTGGCTCTAGTTGGTCTCGCTCTTGTTTGCAGTACAGAAATCCAACATCCATTTCTAATACTCTTAAATACTTTATGTGAAACAAAACTTAAACACATGGGAGTGTTAAATGAATTCACCTTTCTCTCTCACCTTGTAAAATATCACAAAATCAACAATAGCAGAAGAGTTTAATGAGTTTATTGTGATCGGATTTTAAATATTAAACGAAATGAATCTTCATAGTTAATATGTCGTATAATCGATAATACCCCACTCCTTGCATAACATTGGTGTTGTACGCAATTTGGGATAGAGCTCGTGACACCTGAAGAGTGGAACATTTGAGAAGTACAACAGACTATAGAAGCCGATCTAGCACCTGTGCTCGATTGATGATCAAGCAGTTGCCGTTAACGCAAACCTTGAAAGCGATGGTGCTCAAGTGAGGCGTTCACAAGATCACAGCTTATGATGCTATTAGGGTTAATTCTCTCAACATTTGCAGTTTCTTACCGAGGCGATTAGCCTTTCGAGCTATGCTTAATATATACTGTAAGAGTTGCAACTTTTTATATCGTATAAGGCAAAATTCTATTTGAAGAACGGAAGATATTTGCCTGGAACTTGCCCGCAACCGATAGTGCGTTTCTGGTTTATTGTTAGCGTGCTTTACAGAAGCAAATTTGCGAAAACACTAAGAAAGGAAGCAACCTGTAGAACGCTTGTACGCTTAGCGGTTCGGGAACAAAAGGAGCGGGGAAGGCCGTGATACGCAATTGATCGCATTCGCGAGTCACCTCACTAAGGATAATACCGCCTCGATTGCTAGCATCGATCATCGCTTGACCACCTCCATGAAGCCAATCAGTGTTCACCTTGAAAATTATATGATCGACTATTGACTGTAAGGTGGCGAAAAAATAAGTGGATAGGGAATATTGAGCGTATGCGAACTCACTTTGTACTTTGAGCGCAGCTTTACAAATTATACATATATATGCATATTATATATATACATATATATAGGGGGGCTGTTAGGTGAAAAATAATATCTCATGCTTTTTCTTTCGAATCACTTTTCATTCGTTTCGAAAATTTATCACGGCACCAAAAAAGGTAAAGGGCCATGCAGTTTGATCAGCCAAACCAAAAAAGGTAAAGGGCCATGCGGTTTGTCAGCCAAACCAAAAAAGGTAAAGGGCCATGCGGTTTGATCGGCCAAATCAAAAAAAGTAAAGGGCCATGCGGGCTGATCAGTCTAACTTCGTGCGGGTTCATTGGCCAAATTTCATTCATTTGACCTCATTGCAGCCTAGCTGTTCCACCATACAACGTATAAAAATTTTTTGGTGATTATAAACTCTGAATCGTTGTATGCCAAAAAACTACATGAACTCTGCTACCATCTCATTCGCGTCGATCGCAATCGACCAATCTACTAGAGGATTTCAACAATCAGATCGAAGTTCGAAGTGAGACTTATTGCCTTCATTACTTATTAAAATACTTTCTTTCCTCAGCTATGAATAAAAACGACCTAAAACTAGTCGATAAAGTGAACATAGATTCGAAGGACTTTAAAAAAAAACTGAAAGACGCCAGAGACAAAGTACCGCTAGACAAAGATAACAGTGACAATGTGGAACAGCTGGCCCGTAGTGAGGTATTTGGTGTGAGGAACGCTTTTCGTCCCTTGCCACTCTGGTGTCCTAAATGTAAAGGAACGAATAGAATAGCTGAGAACATTTCGCCCCTCC
>JPKZ01002174.1:0-19297 GCA_000803305.1 Toxocara canis
GTATCAAAATTGGTCATCCTAGAACATCCGGCAACGATCGCTTTTAGCGCTGTAATTCAGGACTCGGTCATTAGTACAGTAATCAATCTCTCGGATCTTCTTCCTGATTAATTGTAACTGTTGGGAATGTTTCTTCTTCCAAACGCATACTTTATAAGTTACTGACCACCCTTTTCCTATTGGGCTGTTTTGTAACAGATGCGCATTAATTTTCCTTTTATAACTTTTTATTGTCGCTGAGGATATTACTCGCATCTTAGCATTTTATTCTCTTAAAGATTTCACTGTTCTTGTTTTACTCGCCGTGTATATATCACTGTTTCTTCTTGGAATCTTTTTATACTTATTCGTTTATTCGTTTAGATGCTGTGCTCAATGAACGACATCAACCCGTCAAACTCGCTCAAACCAAATTATGGCTGTATATATGAGCATCGGTAAACATCGCACTGGAACGTGTCACTCACTAATTTCATTAAAATTTCTTGTGCGCCTCATTTACAATTATTAACGATGAACCATCATTCATTCACCGATCGCACTGATCGCTGATTCCATACCCCGGATTCGTGACTCTGTCCTAAGCGAACAGAAAATAATATTGAGAAGCGACTATTTTATTGCTGCATTGCTTCACATAATCTATTCTTTCGTTGTAAGTTCGGTCGCAATGTTTTAAACAGAAATCTGTGCAGATTAAAGCGGAGAGACGAAAGGAGCCATCAGCAATCGTCGCTCAACGAACGTTTGACTTGATATGCGCCTACGCAGTGGTGAGCTGAAGCGATGAAAGGAAAGGCTTTAGCAACTAATCCTTCCAGCTGCAGTTCTTTTCTAACAATTTGCAAGCTGATGGTCAATTCAAGACTGGAAGCATCACCACCACCATCTTTCGGATCGCAATGGCCTTTTTGTCCGCTGCAAAAAAACAAAGCCCCTTTCCACTCGCAAAACATGCTCGGTCAAATTTAACTGCCCATTGATGATAGCTGTTGTTAAAAGATTTACGCATACAAACGGGGAAATTTTATTCTTCTCAACGCATTAATAATTATTTTCGCATTCCAGCATTCATCAGCAACTCCATGCAGTCTTCATCGTTCACAAAGTTACCGAAGATTAAATGTGCCTGCTCTTTGTAGTCGACCGAGCATTGGTGTGTTTCGGGATTACGGTGACGGGCGCAAAACGCACCATCGCACGCACACCGCCTTCTTCGAGCTTTGGGTTCTCTTTGAGAAGCCTGATGCGACCCTGCTCTTTGTAGTCGACCGAGCATTGGTGTGTTTCGGGATTACGGTGACGGGCGCAAAACGCACCATCGCACGCACACCGCCTTCTTCGAGCTTTGGGTTCTCTTTGAGAAGCCTGATGCGACCCTGCTCTTTGTAGTCGACCGAGCATTGGTGTGTTTCGGGATTACGGTGACGGGCGCAAAACGCACCATCGCACGCACACCGCCTTCTTCGAGCTTTGGGTTCTCTTTGAGAAGCCTGATGCGACCCTGCTCTTTGTAGTCGACCGAGCATTGGTGTGTTTCGGGATTACGGTGACGGGCGCAAAACGCACCATCGCACGCACACCGCCTTCTTCGAGCTTTGGGTTCTCTTTGAGAAGCCTGATGCGACCCTGCTCTTTGTAGTCGACCGAGCATTGGTGTGTTTCGGGATTACGGTGACGGGCGCAAAACGCACCATCGCACGCACACCGAATTGTACGTTGGGCTATACGCAGTCGTTTGTGGCACACTTTGCAGCGTGACCCCCCTATGCTCTTGATACGCTCTCGTACCTCAAATTGCAAACTATTTAGAAATGTCGAAGTGTTGTTTTGTTGAGTACGACGGGCAGATACCTTTTTTTTCGAATAAAGCTCCTCATCGACATAGTTACTTTCCGTTTTGAAACATCAAAAAACAGCCCTCGCCTCAGTGTAGATGCTTGCTTAAGAACGCTACAGATTTCGACAATCCAGTTAAGCAAAGGCTCTAAATAACTCCCCTGGCTCCTAAAACGGCTCATCCCTATCATACCCTTTCATCTCCCTGACAGCTATGAAGGACACAACCCCGGCGAATCTATTTTGTCATCAAGTAAGTTTTTTACACTATTGCAGAATTACACAGTCATTTAAAGCATCAGCCCCATATCAGTTACATATCACGTAACGGGTTTTTCTTTCACACTCATCCACATTCTCATCTAGTGGTGATCATCCTTTTCCATATCTATCCATATTTGCGCTAACGAGTTCACTATGGTAGCAATTAATAACACGGACGGAGAAAGCCAGATGTCTTCGGGAGAAATTATAGGGGTGAGGGTTAGCGGATTGGAGTGGATTAGGCGATTGAGGAGGATTAGTGAAGAAAACCGGGACAGCCCATTCCAACCTTCACTCGTAACTTACAGATAATTTTGTGTTCAATTGCACTTGAAGCAGTTTATGCTTGAACTCGGATTTTGACTCCAATGAAGCCCTATTGACTCCAATTTTGACTCCAAACACTTGTGCTCTCGAAGTGATACGATACGCCTCAAATGAAATTCTCAAGGGCTATAAAGTTCGCGTCCTTTTTGGGTGATGAGACAGGGGTTCCGTCGAGGAGACTGTGCTTTTCAGCGTGTGTTCAGAAAAGGTGGAGGCCACTTTTTGAGCATATGCAATTCCCATCTTATTAGATATTCCCTACATAACAAAAAAGCCCTCTCAGTTCTTTCAAAAATCCCGTAACCTGCCCCTCTTCCAGGCAATGACTGCTCATGAATGCGTTATTAGCAAGAGTCTTGCATCATATTTTTTGAACTTGTGTTGCCTGGAATGGGACGCCGTTGCGCAGAATTCCGATAAAACCGTATTTCTTGAAGTTGTTTTTATGAACCTCTGAAATACAAACTTCGGTTTTCTCGTCCACAATTTTCTTGTTCACCCGTCGGGCTGCAGAAGCGAGGGAAGTCGACCCTCTTCTACCACCCCAGGATGAGGGTTAGTTTCAGCATACCACTCTCCCGTCCCGTTTCCGTTTCATCTTTAACCGAAAGCACCTCTTCTCCCTCATCCGCAACGCACCCCCTCCCTTGCCGTCAACCGTATTGGTTACTACAGATGAGCGGCTCAGTAATGTATTCCGAATTGCGAACGGAGTCTAAGAGGAAGAAAACGTTACCGGTCCACATGCCCATGGTAGAAGGATGGAAAGATTCTGAACCTTCAGAGTAGTACGTTACAAACATTGTTGCTCGAAACTCCGTCATCGTTTTTCGGAAATTTCACCATGGTGTAACTCAAACGAAAATACAACTCCTAACTTCCCTCATCCCTCGTCCGTCGCAGAAGTATATGAGTCAGTCCTTGCCAATAACTAACCAAGTTTGGTGATCTGTGCTCACCATTCTGCAAGATTAAAATTAGGCCGATAAGCTGAAGCATGTCTTCTTAAGAGGGGAAGCCTCAGACATCACACATTTCTTGGAAGTGTGGAGGGGAGGGCTGTTCGACGACGGGCACTTTACTGGGGGTATACAGTGCTTTACACATCTTCACTTATGAACGCCGGGGTATGCTGTAAAAATAAAAATGATACCTTTTCAAGCTCCTCTCTGCTTTCAGGTGGGTCATACATATCTCTCCTTACGAATTCCATCTCTTGCATTGTTTCTGGAGGGTCGAAGAAACCCTTCAAACATTCATAGTGAGGGTACAGACGTCAATACCATGCTGTCTCGAACATAACCTTACTCCTTTCCAATTTTCCATCCTTGAATAAATCTGTCCACTCTAGAAAGCTGCCCACTTTATAGCTCTGTCCTTTCCAATAAACACAGCCAGCCATATGTAACAGCCTCCATTCCAAAAAGGATATTCAGCAGAGGCTAGCAAACCAGTCCTGCTTCGAGCAAACTCTTCTCTAGAGAGTCACGAAATTCATAGATCGGAGGACTTTATTTGCGGCAATGAGGTGTTTATTTAGCTGAATAAGTTGCCGCCTAAGGCATGGTAATTACGTCGAGACAAGTTTCATGATTTGTTAAGACAACACCCGTAATGTTGACTAATGGACATTGACGCCATGGCAGTCAAAGAGCGTTTCAGCCGAAGTAGATGTTCTTAATGTTTGCAGAGTTTTACCGCTTCCTTTATTCTTACAGCTTCGATCACTTGAGAACTTAACTGTGCCTTGTCTCCTACAGCGAAACGCAGAACTGCCTTTAGTTTCTACTTTTCTTATGAAGAAAGAAAGCATATCGGTTTATATTTTAGCTCATCCCAGTTGTAGTGAATACTTAGGATCGGAAAGTGCTGATTTAAACTAAGGGATTTGTCGAACGATCAAATCAGTTGCATTGAACTTTCGTTAGCATTTGTTCAAGCGAACGTTTAATAACGCTCTCAAGCAGTGCCCAAATGGCAGCTGGTATAACAACCGAAATGATACCTTAAGTTCTTTCTCTGTGACCGGTACGACGAGAGGGTCTTTCATTTCGACATCAGTTGTCATAAGGGAACTGTTACTCAAGCTCGTCACTCCGGACCGCGGAGTACCAGGAGTACCGGGCTCACTTCCCATTGGTGATCTTAATCAAACGATTTTCTCACTTCCCCTATCTCATCACTCACATTATGCCCATACTTTCAGACAACAGCAGACCCCTCCAAACACTCATAAAACCTCAAATACAGTTAGGCGCTTTGTTGAATAAACGATGGTGCTGCGTAACAAAAGTTTTCAATTTCTTAATAATCTATGTGCAGTCCTCAAAAATTTGTCCTTTTCCTTTTTCCTTCCTTCCTCGAAACTCCTCAATATCTTGCTGACCTACTGCCTTGAATCACGTTTGATGGGTAACAAAAACATTTAATTTGATGGTGAAAAAATTATCACGAAATGAAGCATGCTTATACTCCCATCCAAATTCAAATGAGTTCATCGAGGCGTATGAGTATTTTACAATGGCGAAGTCTGTCAAGTAAAGTTTACATAGTAAAGCTTCCAGATGAGTTACTCCGCGCCAAAGACATTGCGACATTCGAAACAGGCCAGAGAAATAGCTGCCTTCAGCGTGGGCCAAATTTCGTGCTTATGCGATACATGCAAAGGGATGCAAAGGCAGCTGTCGTTTCCTTTGCAGAGGGATGCAAAGGCAGCTGTCGTTTCTTCATCGATTCCCGTATCGATGCAGCTGACAACTGTGCCAACGCATGATTGAAATGATACCTTTTCAAGCTCCTCTCTGCTTTCAGGTGGGTCATACATATCTCTCCTTACGAATTCCATCTCTTGCATTGTTTCTGGAGGGTCGAAGAAACCCTTCAAACATTCATAGTGAGGGTACAGACGTCAATACCATGCTGTCTCGAACATAACCTTACTCCTTTCCAATTTTCCATCCTTGAATAAATCTGTCCACTCTAGAAAGCTGCCCACTTTATAGCTCTGTCCTTTCCAATAAACACAGCCAGCCATATGTAACAGCCTCCATTCCAAAAAGGATATTCAGCAGAGGTTAGCAAACCAGTCCTGCTTCGAACAAACCCTTCTCTAGAGAGTCACGAAATTCATAGATCGGAGGACTTTATTTGCGGCAATGAGGTGTTTATTTAGCTGAATAAGTTGCCGCCTAAGGCATGGTAATTACGTCGAGACAAGTTTCATGATTTGTTAAGACAACACCCGTAATGTTGACTAATGGACATTGACGCCATGGCAGTCAAAGAGCGTTTCAGCCGAAGTAGATGTTCTTAATGTTTGCAGAGTTTTACCGCTTCCTTTATTCTTACAGCTTCGATCACTTGAGAACTTAACTGTGCCTTGTCTCCTACAGCGAAACGCAGAACTGCCTTTAGTTTCTACTTTTCTTATGAAGAAAGAAAGCATATCGGTTTATATTTTAGCTCATCCCAGTTGTAGTGAATACTTAGGATCGGAAAGTGCTGATTTAAACTAAGGGATTTGTCGAACGATCAAATCAGTTGCATTGAACTTTCGTTAGCATTTGTTCAAGCGAACGTTTAATAACGCTCTCAAGCAGTGCCCAAATGGCAGCTGGTATAACAACCGAAATGATACCTTAAGTTCTTTCTCTGTGACCGGTACGACGAGAGGGTCTTTCATTTCGACATCAGTTGTCATAAGGGAACTGTTACTCAAGCTCGTCACTCCGGACCGCGGAGTACCAGGAGTACCGGGCTCACTTCCCATTGGTGATCTTAATCAAACGATTTTCTCACTTCCCCTATCTCATCACTCACATTATGCCCATACTTTCAGACAACAGCAGACCCCTCCAAACACTCATAAAACCTCAAATACAGTTAGGCGCTTTGTTGAATAAACGATGGTGCTGCGTAACAAAAGTTTTCAATTTCTTAATAATCTATGTGCAGTCCTCAAAAATTTGTCCTTTTCCTTTTTCCTTCCTTCCTCGAAACTCCTCAATATCTTGCTGACCTACTGCCTTGAATCACGTTTGATGGGTAACAAAAACATTTAATTTGATGGTGAAAAAATTATCACGAAATGAAGCATGCTTATACTCCCATCCAAATTCAAATGAGTTCATCGAGGCGTATGAGTATTTTACAATGGCGAAGTCTGTCAAGTAAAGTTTACATAGTAAAGCTTCCAGATGAGTTACTCCGCGCCAAAGACATTGCGACATTCGAAACAGGCCAGAGAAATAGCTGCCTTCAGCGTGGGCCAAATTTCGTGCTTATGCGATACATGCAAAGGGATGCAAAGGCAGCTGTCGTTTCCTTTGCAGAGGGATGCAAAGGCAGCTGTCGTTTCTTCATCGATTCCCGTATCGATGCAGCTGACAACTGTGCCAACGCATGATTGCTCGGACCAGATCCGGAACGCCTGGTGGTCAGCCTGCTGACAGATCCGTTGGCAAAGCAACCGGGAGTCGAACCCAGATCTTCCTGCGTACAAAGCGGGAGCTCTACTACTGAGCTCCTGCCCCTCATGCGATACATAATGTCCCGAAATACTGAGTGCATGAAGCACTGCTCGGAACGTAACTTACCTGATGAAAATTGAAGATTTTTGGTTAAAAGAGTCAAAATTCTGGGAACGTCAGCGGCAACAACGACTACGCTTCTGGACGCTTCAGCAAATTGTTCGGCCAACATCTATTCACCGTAATTGCAAAGAACACGTGTTTGATCGCGGTTACAGCGGAAATGCACGTGCGTTCCATTCGTTCCTCATTTGGTTCTCGAGCATTTGTTAGCTATTTTAGATTACGTTGCGTACATACCGTGCGAACAGTGCGGCTGCTTCTCAGTCTCTTGCTTATCATATATTTTTACTCCCGGGGACTATTCTGCCAAAACGACGGTGGCATCGTCCGATGTAAAGCGTTATTAGTTAGTATTTTATCGACCAATGTCCACTAATAAAAGCGTATACTTGGTTATTAAATATTTCGCTTATTCTGCACAGCAGTCAACGTTGTGCCGCTGTCAGAGCTACCATATAACGTATGTCGCTCGATATTTTATTGAAGTGACAACGCTTGGGGCATATGACCTACCTTTTGCCCGACTAATGAAACAAACAAGTAAATAAATATAAGTAAACAAACAGTGCTCACAAGCAACGCATGCTTTTTTGCACTACTTTCTCAAAATTTCAATTTATTCATGAAATGGTCACCAAATAAATACTGGCGGAAATCTTTGGAAAGAATTATTTAAGCCAACGTATAAAAATATCGACTGCTAATATTGGACCCTTCAAATGTCAGACTTTTCGACAGGTGAAATCGCAAAACGTCAAAGGAGGTGTTCTCCATTCTCTTTAGCCTCTTTTCTGTCACGATTTCTGATGACTGAAACCGCCAGAACTTATGCGCATTGACTGTCCGTACACTCTCCAGCAGCAAATTGCGCAGTGGAATCTGACTATCCATACAGTCTTCAGCAACAATTCGCGCAGTGGAACCTGGCTGTCCGCACAGTCTTCAACAGCAAATCGCGTAGTGGAACCCTCCGTAAAATACAAAGGGTTTCACCTAGATTCTGCATAGTTTTATCCTATTTTCATTCACATTTATGATAGTCATATATGTACTCGAAAGCCCTTGCATAATATAATGTGTCAGAGCGTCTCATACTTCTGAGTGTGGTAGCTGAAAGGACTACTTTGTTAGTGCATTTGTCACTGTCATTATTCTTTTCACATGTTATAACAGATCGAATTTATCTTTGATGAAGTCTGCCAACACGGTGCTCTCCCAAAATGGCCCGAATCTTAGCTTCATGGAGCGAAGCGCGTAAAATTTTTGAGCAATAACAAAAAAGAATTAAGGTAGCAGTGAGAATATTATCGGGTTAAAGAAGTGGGAATATTTTAGAACTCACGGATGTCGACTGCGGGCAGCGGATGATCGAAAATAAGTTCATAATTGCGAATGATGCAAAACGAGAAAAGCAGTTGTCAGTGCACTTGTCACTGTCTATGTCTTCTTGAGGTGCTCTATTGAACCATCTTTTACGGGTTGAATTTTCCCAGTTGGGAACTGGGGGAACTTCGGTTAATCCAATACGCACGAGCAACTTTACTTATTTCGCTTATTGCAAGCGCATGTGGAATTTCGAATTGTATAGGCCGGGTGGACTCTTGTTTAGATTCGACGAATCAGGGTCGATTGATGTGCTTATGAAGCACTAACCTTGCTGCGGAACCACATATTGAGCTGCAAGCCGAGTTCTGTTCAGAGCTCCCAATTGGCGGACTTGACTGTGACCGTCTCAACGACTTGCGACGGCGCATTAGCTCTTTCATTCTGCAGCAATGATTTTTATTGCTAACGAAGACCTACGTCCAACATAAAAAACATTGTAATGCTTGATTTTTGATTTTATTTTCATGAGTTTTTAGCAGTACCGCTACTGTAAATTTCATCAATCTTGGTCTGGCCTCGGCGCCTCTAACCTATCATTATACACTATTGCACAGAAAGATTCTATGAACCTCGCTGTCGAGTGTAGGACATCTTGCCTGGCGAATGAATGCTAACAAAGCAAACCTCATGCCGAATAAAGGAGAGAATCGTTGCTGCATGGTAACGATCTACAGGCAAGCAAAAGAAGCCGACAAGTTCGTTTATTTACATCTTCCTTTAATAATTAAAATGAGAATGCAGGAATAACACTATGCGATCGAAAGATATTGCTTGTCCTTGGCATACTCCATGAACTTGTGAGTACACAAGCAAGACGTCTGAACTCTGCATTCGATGTTCGTTAAAAGACACACATACACATGGTCGTGCAGATGTGGTTTACAAAAAAGAAAAAACAGTGCGATATTACCTATTTCTGGTGAGCTGATGTTCAATTTGCTTTTCCGCATTAAATTTTGGTTGCTTGTCGTCGGCTACTTGTGGCCGTCTTGCTATCATTGGTCTGAAAACGGCTTCTTGACATATGCAATTGCGAATACTTTTGAATACGATAAAGATAACCTAAAACATAAGCACCGTCTATTGAGAAGGGAAAACGCCGGTAACTTTTGCAATCTTTTCTCTATCATCTTCCTGAAATTGTTCACAGCTGCATAAAACTCAAAAGACCTCTCTCTCTCTCAAAAAAAACAAGTTCCTCTCCTCGCGAATTTCCTTTCTGAGCGAAAGCAGCGAGGGAATGACATGTGGAAAAAATTGGGCAGTTTTTTCAAACGAAAAAAAATCATTTGATTTGAACTGTTGCGATCTCGCCAATCATACCTAGGATCGTTTCAATAGAAATCATTTGCTCTTGGATATATGTCATAGACATGAGCGTCATTACAATTGCAGTGTCCCTTTCTTCTCATAGTAACCATAACCTTACGATAATAGACGTCAGTATTGAGGGACACCAGTTGCAAAGCAACGGCTTGTTTATTTGACGTTTCCGCACCTAATGTCATCATCGGCAATGCGCACAACTAACAACAGCTACTCATCAATAACAGCAATACTAGTGCAAGTTCAACTACTCCATGTGCCCTATGCAATGGCGCTCTATACATCAGTTACAAAAGAGGGCGATGTGACATTGGACAGTTCAACACATTCACCTAAAGGCTGTCTCTTATCGTGATCGGCTGCACCTCGCTGAATTTTTCAACTGCGCGTGCATCGGAGGAGAATAGGATACTTCCCCTCTCCCTTTGTTTTCATGTGTCTTTTCATAGTTTGTCCCTATGCAGACAAAAATTGGGATACGCGTCGGGCGCTTTTACATGAGATCGCAGAATGGAGCTTGCTTTCGCAATGATAAGAAGCATGGTTGCCAACCTTTTTCATGCTCATCACCTCCATTCCTCCTTTCCGTTCCCTCCCCCCCCCCCCCCCCCCCCGAAAAAAACTTATTCTTCGAGTCGTTACAACCTCACATCAAATTTTCCGCTCCCTACCACAGCACAACTGTCGCGCATAATATTGTCACCGTGGTAAGAAAACAATTTTTTGATAACGATGAGTACCGCCGTTCGCCATGTCTTCCATTTTTGCAGCACCTTTTAAGAGGCAATCGCATCAGGTGAGGACTATTGAACGGGGGACTCACGTTAGACTGGCGAGAGTGTCAGGGTTGACGAAGAACGAAGGCATCACAAGGATGATGTTGTTGCCCGAGTTACGGTCTTTGATTCCCGACAACATTTTCGGATGAAGGTACACCGTACAGTCGTGCGTAATTCCATATTCGTGCAGATGCGCCTCATCGTTCCTGTTATTTCACAGCGTTACGAACACACTCGATCGACCCAGCTCTTTATAGATGTTTTCTTATCAGCCATCACCTTGAGACGATATGTCGTAGATATAGCTCAGTCCGTTTTGCCCTCAATTTCTATGCCGTGCGCTCCCCTCAATTCACCGCTAATGCCCGAAGTACGTCGCTCTACCTTGCTCGCCCCCTTCCGCGCGCACCTTACTGAATGCATTCAAATACCCCCAAAGGAAGTACCATAGCACTTATATCACTTTCTTTCTGTTCTCATATTGCTCTTCCTTCAGGCGTCTCTCCGCCTCATCAGCCTATAACAACTAATGCTCTGTTTTTCTTGTCATCATTTTACTCCTACAGTAGTATTAGAACATTTATATGTTGTTATCATTGGGCCTTAACATTTGCAGCCATACATAGTGTGTTGTTCATGTAAGGAACTACTAAAAGCTAATGTGAAAAGTGATTTGAGGAAACGAACAAATACATCAAAATGAATTGCCTACAAACGAACGCCAAAATCAAAGAAGTTTTAGTTGACTGCTCGCAAATTTGTTTTATTTTGCATTTATAGGCAAAAGTTTACTATAAACGGTTAGATTTTCCCATAAGTTCCCCTGGTTTTTCCACGAGCCGTTTTCTTAAGAAAAAAAGGTCAACTGCTCGACAGGGAAACTTGAGGCACGGTAATGCTCTTAATATAAAATTTCAGCGATGGTTGTCTTCGGTGGTCTTACCGCAATTCCCGACCATCATACATAAAGGACTGTTGATCACATTTGAGATCTATTTTTCCTCTGCAAGCTCTCTTCAGTTCTCGAATCGTCGCATCTTTTCTGACCTACAAACGACATACAATACTTCTGAGAACGTTTCCCTTCTTCAAGTCGTCACCGCCAAATCGAGCTAAGAGCTTAACCAATGTAATATTTGTCGAAAGGAAGCGTTTGCCAAGTGAAACGCAGCCATCGATAATGGTCTCGGGGACCCTAATATGGGAGAAGAAAGGAGACTGAGATCATCACTCGTCTTCCCCAATCGCTGTTCGACGCCTCAAACGATTGAGAAATTTATTTGAAACGTTCGCTGAAGCGATCTAGCGCTGTTTTGGGAGGCCCTTGAGAAATTCACAAACGGGATTACGAGACATAAACGCTCAATGGTGCAGTGAATGCTTCTACGAATCTGCAAATCAAAATACTTCATATTCACCAATTGAAATTTTCGAATGTTTTTTCTATCAATTCTCGAATCCAAATGTTTCGTATTCGCAAAATGAAATTTTCGAATGTTTCTATAAATTTCCAAATCCAAATATTTCGTATTGACAAATTAAAATTTCATCTCTTAACTCCGGATGTGATCACAGCTGTCCCTTGAACCCTCCTCTTACAACCAGAGAACTATCAGCGAGCAAGAAATGTTCCTCACCGAGCAAAATTGTATCTCGAAAGTCATATCGCTTGGTTATTGCTGTATGCGTCACATGGGAAAGCTACCCCACATCGAAATTACTGCGAATTTAGACTTCGCTGTCTTACGCAGTACACCAGCTGATATTAGTAAACGTCCGGAAGTCTAAATCCGTAGAGAAATTAAACGAGTGCAAAGTGAAGAAAAGAAAAAAAAGACGAACCATAACAACAACTTTTTCACCCCCCTCCATCATCGACTTGACCGTGATCTCGATCATCAATGATCGACCTGGAGTGAAGTGTGCATGATCCGTCGAATCTGAAAGCAAATTTTGCGCTTAGGCAACCAGTTTCTCTGAATCATCCGGCAATCCTGCCAGCACCGTGAGGATTGAATTGCAAGCATCGTAACTGTTCACAGCCGTTCCGCCTCAGTCCATTGTCATGCGCGTTGACATGTGGCCACTGAGGATTTGCTTTAATTCCCGATGATGTCATCCATGCACGCCTCTAACTTTCGATGTTCCCGGAGAACTTTCTGACGTTGAAGGCCGGATCGTGCATATATCAAACGGGGTTGGTTGTGGGCGATTTGGAACAGATATTGCATAAAGACCCTAATTGAAATTTTCGAATGCTTCTATAAGTTCGCAGATCCAAATATTTGTTATTCGCAAATTGAAATTTTCGAATGTTTCTATAAATTTCCAAATCCAAATATTCCGTATTGACAAATTAAAATTTCATTTCTTAACTCCGGATGTGATCAGAGCTGGCGCTTGAACCCTCCTCTTACAACCAGAGAACTTTCAGCGATAAGGAGTGGTTGTGAATACGAAAGGAGTGGTTGTGCTATGTTCGGGTTAAGTACATAGCACACCCACTCCTTATCATCACAGCATGAAAGAAATTACTGCGGAATATTGTTTCTTTGTTCATTTCTTATTCACAATTCGCCTGTAGTTATGAAGTCAAACGAACTAGTAAGTCTGCATTTCGTAAACATGTTTGTTCTCACCTTAACCTCGTTATGCTTTGCTAACAAAATTCGTCTTTCGACTTTCTATTACATATTGCCTTTTCCTATGCAGATAAGTGAACACTTAAACCACCCTACCTGATGGTGATAGTACTGATAAGGCATACATACCCTTAATTTATTCTATTAAGGACATAAGACACAAACAGTATCTCAACAATGACGCAAAAGTATTAATAGCACACCTATTAGTGAAAGCTTACCTTTGTTCGGCGGATCCGGTTTGCTTCTGCGCATACCGGGGAGACCCAGCCACACAATGCCGGCAAAATACTAATAATGATGTCAGAGAATTTAAGCAAACCAAAATTAATAAATTCGCTCTAAATATGAAAACTTTGCTCATCTACATATATGCAAATGAGAATGTCGCATTAGCTATGCTGCGAGTTTCTTTAATCTGCCAACAGCCTCTTCAGTTTTGATGAAAATAACCAGTGCGATAATGAATCATGTCTGTTCGGCGTTTCCGCACTTTAAATCGTCGTCTTTCTATCATACCGAGATCGCTCAGCATCTAGCACTTTTCTCATTTTTTTGATCATGTTTCCTTTCTTTTCTTATGCTCTGTCTGTTTCCTTCGCTGTATTGACGCACAGTGGACGCATATTCCGTGTGCCTGAAATAAATTGCCTGCTGANTAAAATAGCGCCTTGTATAACACGCGCATCTGCGTTTGAACAGCCGTTTACTCTATACAGTGAGCACTACAGACGGCATATATCATGCGCTTTGTGAATACGAAACGATCGCGCAGATGGGACCTTCCTGAGCGCTCTGGAACATTGGCAGTATTAGGCGCAAATATACCGCGGCGTGCTTATGCCTAAAGAAAGTAGTAGCCGAAAAGTTTTGTCGAGTTCCTCGCAAAGGCAGTTTCCTACGCCGCAGAAGTAATCTCACTGTATTATAGAGAAGATCGTAAATAATTTTATGCTCCCCAATACGATGATTTTCGAAAAAGTATACTTTAGAAGAATCTATTCTAAGTTCGATTACTCGCCTGCACGGCTCGACAAAGTTCCTTGGCCAGCTAGATCGGGTAATTTTTTCATTAAAATTTTTGCGAGAAAAACCTTCCACACTTAAAGATTTTTTCTTATAACTTGTTTGTTATTTATCGGTGTTGTTTTCTGCGTTTGAAACTGTATCTCAATATGATGTTGGCATATAAGTTTCATTCTGACCAGATTTTTTTGAATCCGGAAATTTTTCCGCAGGGACGTTATTGAGTAGGAGCCTAACATTCAAATTTAATTTTGACAGGGCCTTTAAAAGTTCCGGTGGGTTTCGCTGATCTGTGCTTGACAGGACAATCTCGGATGATTTCTATTATATCTGTGCATCTCTCCCTCCACAATTCTCCCACAAGTTCCGGAAGGAAACTCGTAACTCACAAGTTCGCAGAGCATACTCGCATTTGGCGAAATTCAATAACAACCTTCGCATAATTATTCCAATCTGGCAGGAGTCAATTTCGTTATGGCGATGACTTCTTGGCGGCTCTTAGAATCTCACTATCCTCCTCTTTTTCCACAGCGATGATTACAACTACTGGTCTTTGAAATGTTCATCAGCAGGTGAGCAGCATTATACCTAGTCACCTAACGAAGAAGACACGTTACGACCAACCGTTGTGCTGACTTCACCGCAGCAAATGGCATGCTGCGGAAATTTTATTTCCCTTAAATTTCGCACTCTTTTTTGAGTCTGAGGTGTCTTTTTGTGTTTTTCTTGTTGAGACTGTACGACGTCTGCCGCTATCTCCGTTCCAAGAAACAGAAAATGTTTTGTTGCATTTTTTTTAAATGAACACTCGAGTACTGGCCTAGATATTTATATGAGCTTTCGTCGTTATCGCTTCAGCTGAATCTGGCGTACCTAGTTGTACCTAGATGAGGTAGCCGGCGGGCTTCTTGAAAGATTTCCTACCTTCCTCTTCCATACTTAGTGCCAGGGTTGTACGCACTCGAAAGTGCACTGGGGATATGTTGTGTAGTTAAAAACATACCCATAATCGCGATCTTGCTGCACTGCAATGTGTTATCACAGTCGTTTTAGTGAAAGGAACATTTCGGAAGAAAAATCACCATGAATGCGAAATGTGGCGGTGGAAACGCTGTTGTAAGTTAAATCTTTTAATGGACGTTGGTTCAGTTCACACTTCTCAACGCCAAATAACAAAGCGTGCTGATTGCTGTTACCGCAGCTCAGTCTTCAGGGGTTGTGACGAACAGCGTTAGGGTGAGGGGAATGCGACATCCTTGATCACGTAGATGGCCAGCTCAAATAATAAATCTTCCCGACCTCGTTTTTTTTTGTTGTTGACGCTGGAAAACAGAGTCTTTTCAACTTTCTCGAAGGCGCCCCAAGCCAGCAGTTTTTAATGAACCGCTCATCTTGTCACGACAAATAGACAGGAGGCCACCATATTCTGTATACTCAGTAATGTTCAGAAATATTATATGATGGACACTGATCATATATGTACATTCTCGAAACAATCGAAGTATAATTTAAATCGGTTAGGGTATATGTGAAGTGAGGAAACAAACAGCTCACCAGCCTGGGGATGATGGAACAGCTGATTTACAACAAAGCCTGTCTGGATCATTCAGTCACAAATTTTCTTGACGAGCTCAACCGTAATAATCTCCAGGCTGATGTTCATTTCATTCTTAAAAATGCTCTCTAATTTCAGTGACAAGCGTGTTCTCCAGGATAAAACGAGAAAGGCTTAGGCGAGGTAAGCCGAACTGAGACAGAAAAATGATGTGATAATCAGCACGACCAGGTCACACTGAGTCAGGGAGGTGCGGGCCACATCAAGCATTATTAACTTAGTCAACATATCGTTTTAATACTGTAAACTAAATCCAGTTTCAAAATCCTAAAAATCAGCTATTCACTTATCAGCAAAACGTCACTAGAAAATATGCAAAAAAAAGGTGATACTATAGCACAATGTGTCTATAAGCGGGTCAGGGAGACAAAAAGGCGAAGTTGGAGTGAGAAGGGTTCCCGTCCTATTGACTGCCTTAAAAGCTACCGGTAGCTTGAGGACAGGCGACAAGTTCTAATATGTTCTATCGCCCAACCTTCGACAGCGATAGCTATGGCTGTGCTCGAAGGCTGATACGTGGAAGTGAAGGCTAAGTCGGCCGTCGTCCTCACAGTTACGAACAAATGAAGGCAGCATCGGATCTCACTAATTTGTTCTGCGTTGCAATGTTTTCGGACACTTTCTTTGAGAGCGCCTGAACGGTTCATCGCACTATTTGGTAACGGTTAAGCACGCGCATGTTTGCAGTGAACGGCACTGTCTAACGAAACACATTGCATTCCCACGTCTTCAGCATTGCCTCGTTCGATTCGGAAAGATGCCGGCTTGCTTACCTTAGTTTTTCATCCTGCGTCAGTCATATGTGTCTGTAGCTAGGCGCTTGCTGAGGTGTTATCATATTTCAGGTGCGAAAAAATATATGCTACAGGACATCTGAAAGTGGCTGTTGCCCCTAATGATAATGGAGATGTTTATCCAGTTGGTTTAAAGCAGCGTTACACGTTCTTGGTCAAATTTTGAGGACCATTTGGTTTAGGCGACGCCCCCATAGTACCTGTTCGTGCTTTCTTCGATGACTCTGCTGCCTTTCGTCCCCTTCGAGTCGACTCGGAGTACAAGTCTGTATCCTCTTGTACTGTTTGCCCTCTCTAAAAATGTTCTACTACCTAATAAGCAGTAGCAATATCGCTCGCTCGTTGCGAGGCGAATGACAGAGAAGCGTAGAATATACAGCTTCCTAGCCGCATAACCTCAGTTTACTCCAATCCAACCATACTTTATCCTAGTTCAACCTAAATCAAATGCTGAAAAACTTGATAATGACAATTTCCACAAATGCAGCTCAATTCGTCGCCGTATTACTTCGGAAAAAAAGCCTACCATGAAAGTTCAAGATCATTTTATCGCAGGGAAGTTGGGAGGATATGAAAACCGCCAATGAGGAAAAGTGCATTTTTCCAACCCCTCCTGAATAGCATTTTTAGTATATAGAATTTAATAGTAGTTCGTGGTATCTTAAAGACGAAAAGGGAAGGAAGGAAGGCGGGGAAGGAGTGAAAGGAGCATCAAGCTGTGCATCTAGAGCGAGACTTTTTCCTGTCATATTCAATGAGAATTTTCGAAAGTAAGGCTATAACTGAATGGGTTTCATTCAAGGCAATATGACATGTTTGGTTCCGGATTTTCAATTGTCTCAATATCTTTCAACGGTATTCACATTTTCAATTCTCCCGCTGCGCTGCCTCAGCAATAGGATTACTGTTTAGGGTACTATAACGTACTCCATCCTTTCATTACCTGACGACTATTACTTGCTGACATATAGGCCGAAATTCGAACAAAGGTTTGAAGAGTTACTGTGAAGTGTGGATTGCCATGTTTGTAAATCGTTAAACGAACGGCCACCGCCAGTGCAACCGTTCCTATCCATGAAAGTATAGATAAAGGCACTGCAGATTTCGCTTATGCAGACAGACGCGGATGATATAGTTTAATCAACTTTGGTTGTGCTGTATATACCAAACAATAAAGTCAGATGTGTAAGGAATTGCACATTCTGAAATAAGCAGACAACGGAGGCCGCGAATATGGCAATCTATAGTGCACATTTACCAGTTTGAAATTATTTGCTATGCTTTTCTCATTTCTTCCCAACATGTGACGACCATTCGTTACGCATGCAACGGTGTGTACTCTTGCAGCGTTTTGCAATTTGGAACCAATGAAGACCGGTCAATCGGCGAGTCGTCTCGCAAAAACGGAAAGGCCGGAAAAAGTTGCAAAAAGCAGTCGGAATCAGCGTGAGCCATAAACTTCGCTATTCACTGTGAACAATCAAACATGGCTGAATTCGCTCTTCGGCTGCTTCTCACGAAATTCTTTAGAGAAGAGTGACTTCCGTTTCACCGGAGTTTACTAAACTCCCATTTTGCTTAATGAGTGACGAGCGCTCGCTGTCAGTACACCATGCGAAAGCCTCAGCTTAATTTTAAAGGAAGACATGAATGTGAGTGGTTTTATCATAAAATGGAAATTTTGAAATCTCCTGTATTGTTTATGTTTTGCTTTTTTTCTTTCCCATGTTCTCATGCGCGATGATCATGCCCAGTAGCTTGCTAAGTAAAATGCTTAATGCTAGCTTTAAAGATCGACCAAAGGTAAAACTTTGACTCAAGCTAGAAAATGAACGGAAACTTCAATTGAGAATATAGTGTGAGCTAAAACCAAAAGTGTACAGTTTACTTTAAGCTTGAGGCCGGTAAGATGACGTAAACGACAAACCAGAAATGCGGCTGCAATGGCGGCAACTGTGTTGCCTTCCTTTGGTTGCACACTGTTTGTCACCGTTTTTGGTTCCTCAGTGGTTTGCCTGATTTCGGTGCTTTTTAATTGCGCGTCATCGTCCTCCTGGGTGGCTGAAACGCTCTTACTTGGAGTCTTTGATTGCGCCTGGGGGTCTACATCTGCCAGTGACAGTCGTTTCGACCGTCGTGACCTGTCGGTTCGATAGAATAAGCGGGCAAGCAAGAAGCCACTAATGAGACTCGTTATAATCAAGACGGCCGAGATGGCGACAATTATGCAGACCGCTGTTGGCACTTCGATGCATCTCCCTGAAGATTGGTCTAAATGAGGCTAGTCATCTGTCTGGTTAGAAGAAAAAGCCGATACAATTTGCACGCTGTGTGCTCACAGTTAGCTCATTTGAAGACGTACTATCCAGCTAAAAGGCACCAAATTAATTGAAGGCGCTTCTTAAGGGAGGCTGTTTTTGACCGGGCAACACTTCTCCTCGGCAGCGTTTGCATGCATGCAGCTAGCGCTATCAAATAACAATAATAATGCTTTAATTTGACCGGTTGCAACACTTCAAAGTTTCAGACTTTCATAGACGACCTTATCCTAGGTATGGCTCCAGAATGCAACTTGTACCACAATCCTCGAAAAGGTTAGAGACATAGTAGCAAACAATAAAAGTGAAGCAATAATTTCACTCTGGTAGCACCTTTACGGACTAACGGCTTTGCTGCGATGTAAGGAACTGAACAAATTTTCAGCAGC